>LNAC01001250.1:36985-97817 GCA_002007465.1 Ailurus styani
GTCATCATCAAGACAGTATGGTACTGGCACAAAAACAGACACATAGACCAGTGGAACAGAATAGAGAACCCAAAAATGGACCCTCAACTCTATGGTCAACTAATCTTCGACAAAGCAGGAAAGAATGTCCAGTGGGAAAAAGACAGTCTCTTCAACAAATGGTGTTGGGAAAACTGGTCAGCCACATGCAGAAAAATGAAACTGGATCATTTCCTTACACACCACACAAAAACAGACTCAAAATGGATAAAAGACCTCAATGTGAGACAGGAATCCATCAAAATCCTTGAGGAGAACACAGGGAGCAACCTCTTCGACCTCAGCCACAGCAACTTCTTCCTAGAAACATCACCANTCACCAAAGGCAAGGGAAGCAAGGGCAAAAATGAACTATTGGGACTTCATCAAGATTAAAAGCTTTTGCACAGCAAAGGAAACAGTCAACAAAACCAAAAGACAACTGACAGAATGGGAGAAGATACTTGCAAATGACATATCAGATAAAGGGCTAATATCCAAAATCTATAAAGAACTTATCAAACTCAACACCCAAAGAACAAATAATCCCATCAAAAAATGGGCAGAAGACATGAACAGATATTTCTCCAAAGAAGACATCCAAATGGCCAACAGATACATGAAAAAGTGCTCAACATCACTCGGCATTAGGGAAATACAAATCAAAACCACAGTGAGATACTATCTCACGCCAGTTAGAATGACTAAAATGAACAAGTCAGGAAATGAAGATGTTGGCGAGGATGCAGAACAAGGAGAACCCTCCTACACTGTTGGTGGGAATGCAAGCTGGTGCAGCCATTCTGGAAAACAGGATGGAGGTTCCTCGAAAAGTTGAAAATAGAGCTACCCTACAACCCAGCAATCGCGCTACTGGGTCTTTACCCTAAAGATACAAATGCGGTGATCCAAAGGGGCACGTGCACCCAAATGTTTATAGCAGCAATGTCCACAATAGCCAAACCATGGAAAGAACCTAGATGTCCATCAACAGATGAATGGATAAAGAAGATGTGGTATATATATACAATGGAATACTATCCAGCCATCAAAAGAAATGAAATCTTGCTGTTTGCAATGACGTGGATGGAACTAGAGGGCATTATGTTAAGCAAAATAAGTCAATTAGAGAAAGACAATTATCATATGATCTCTCTGATATGAGGAACTTGAGGGGCAGGGCGGGGAGTCGTGTGGGGTAGGGAGGGAAAAAATGAATCAAGATGGGATTGGGAAGGAGAAAAACCATAAGAGACTCTTAATCTTATGAAACAAACTGAAGTTACTAGGAGGTACAGGGGGTAGGGATAGGGCGACTGAGTTAAGGATATTGGGGAGGGTTTGTGCTATGGTGAGTGCTGTGAAATTTGTAAGCCTGATGATTCACAGACCTGTACCCCTGGGGCAAATAATACATTATATGTTAATTAAAAAATAAATTAATATAAAAAATTTCTTGACAATACCTTCTGCTCCCTGTCACCACTGTTGTGTAATGTGTAGCCATCATGATTCCTCCCATCTGCAATAACCTCCAAACCATCACCTCATTGCCTCTCCCCCAACCCCACTACTCCAACCTCTCAGGGTGATCTTCTTGAAGAACACATCCAATCACAGCACCACTCTGCCTAAAGCCTTTAGAGGCTCTTATCCATCTTAGAAAAACATCCCAAGGGCACAACAAGGGCTGCATGGCCTACACTGGCCCTTGCACTTGACTCCAACCACCTCAGACTTCTTTGCGTCCAAATACTCTGAGTTCCCTTCTGCCTCAGAAGCTTTGCATATTCCATCTCCTCTGCCTGAAATAATTTTATTTCCACCCAATATGAAGCTAGCTTCATAAATTACCCTTTATTACCTCTGCTTGAGGAAATTCCCACAACTTCATAGGCCCTCAATTCTAGGAAAAAGACCTCATTATATGTCACATCTAACATTTTTTTAAATTTAATTTTATTGAAATTCAATTGATCAGCATATAGTGTATTATTAGTTTCAGAGGTCGAGTTCAGTGATTCATCAGTTGCGTACAACACCCAGAGCTCATTACATCACGTGCCTTCCTTAATGCCCATCACCCAGTTCCTCCATCCCCCCACCCACTTACCTGCATTTTTCTTTCATGCCGAAAGTGTTACTAGACGTTATTTATGTGATGATTTGTTTAATTATTTCACAACTCTGCCATTCCACGCCTGTCAGAAGAGCGTCTCTACTGCCCATAGTGATGGCACAGATGAAGTTCTCAGTAAATATTTGTTAGTAAAAATAAATGAACGCACTATTTCTGAAAAGCCCATCTTAAAAAAATAACACAGGTAAATAATAAAAGAATTGGCAAAGACAGAATTTTTTGTCAAAATAAAGGAAAGTCCTTTAAGCGCCAGAACAGGAGGCCAACAGCAGTGCCTCTCCCTTAGTATTAGACTTAGTTACTGTACTTAAATTTGACTTGTGAAAATGCAATGCTTTATTTCAAAAACCTGAATTAGCATCTTAATACATAATAATATGTGATCTCTAATAAGTAGGTGTCATTTAAACTATTTAATTTATTTGTGTAATACCATGTGTGCTATCCAGATTGAATAAGGGGGAAGCAATGTGATAATTAATTTTACATGTCAATGTGACTGGGCCATGGGGTGCCCAGATATTTGGTTAAACATTTTATTCTGGTTGTTTCTGTGAGGGTGCTTTTGGATGAGATAGACATTTCTATGTCATGAAATGAGATGGTAGACTGAGTAAAGCAGATTGCTCTCCGTAATGTGAGGGCCTCATCTAATCAGTTGAAGGCCTGAATAGAACAAAAAAGTTGACTTTCCCTCAAGTAAGGGAGACTTCCTCCTATACCATGGTTTCCAAACAAAGATATCAGCTTCCTTCCTGCCTTTGAACTCAAACTGAAACAGCAGCTCTTCCTGGGTCTCAAGTCTGCCAGCCTTCAGACCAGAAAGACACCTTCTCTTCCCCTTGTTCTCAGGCCTTTGGACTCAGCCTGGAGTTACACCACCAGTTCTGGGCCTCCAGCTTGCTGCCTCACCCTGCTGATCTTGGGACTTGTCAGCCTTCATAATCACATATCCAATTCCTCACAATAAATCTCTTTCTTTATACCTATCCTTTTGTTCTCTTCCTCTGGAGAACCCTAATCCATGGAGATACCAGTGAAACTAGTAAGGCTGGAACAGTGGGGGTCTATTAGTGAACCTAATAGAAGCACCATCCTCAGATGCTTCTAGAAAACACTGAGGAGAACACTAACACAGGAAAGGTTTATGGAGGGACCAGACTGCTTCACACAATTTAGGGGCACAAACCAATAGGGGAAAAAATCTCTAATGTAACTTAATTCATACTCAGAGTCCTAGGTTAGTTTGGGTTCCCTATAGAAAATAGCTGGCAGGCACATCATAGTTTAATAAATTTTAGTTATATCACTTTTGAATAGAACCTCAGTGATTCAATTATTTTAATTGGAAGAGGCTAATAAACCAGATATGTGTAACTAAAGTCCTCCTTATATTGTCTTCCCCCAAGGTCACATTTTTAAGCCTGACTGTGAGAAATGGGTGAGGAGTTTTTAAACGCTGACTCCTGGATTCATCCCCCGATGATCCTAATTCAACAGGCCTGGGGCGGGGCCAAGAGTCACTATTTCAACAAGTTCGCAGAAGTTTCTGGCGCGGATGGCCCTGAGAACAGTCTGGAAAACCCTGATGGAGAACCTGTCAGCTGGCCTGCAGCAACGATTCTTTAAAACGGCCACAGATAGGATGTTGGGATATTTGACTGTAAATAAAATAGCCTTCCGGAAAACACATAAAACTGAGCGATGGAGTTCTCGGCACTCTTAATTTCCTTTTATACTTTTCCGGCCTTCCTAACATTTACGTCGCCATGAGGATTTGAAAGTTAGAAAGCGACGTTTGGGAAATTCATCAGTATGTGCTGTCTTGTTTTCAGCATCGGTTTTTAGCTGTGGTTTTTAGCTCACACTAAAAACGAAAGCCTGCATTTTTTTAAGGCAAAAGCACTAACATGTCAGAGGTGTGGTTCGAGCCCTTGGGGGACAGGGGCTTGTTTTGGTTCTTCCTTCACTTTTTGACACTCCATTCCCTTTTTGGTGGCAGAACATTAACTTTATTTTTAAGATGAAATAAGGATGTTTTCCATTCGAAGAGTTCTCTTCTCTTCTCAAACCACTTCATAACGTACTGGAGAGTTTGGGCAGGAACAAAAGCAAGTCCCCATCACAGTCCCCACTCCGACACTGGAAATAAAGCGAGGTAAACCATGAAGGCTGCGAAATCATTTATTTTTGTGAGTCTCCAACCTCCCTCTTGCCCTGGCATTAGTTCCTCCACCCCACCCAGATGTGCAAGCCCGGTGTCTCCCCACCCCCGCCCCCGCCACTTTTCTATCCAGGCAGAGTAACAATGAGTATTCTCTCCTTGTTACCTTGAACTTACTCACACTCAGGGGTTAACTCTCTCGGGAGCCCCTTGTACCCAGAGAAAACCCACCTGCCCCAGCCTTCCTTGCTAGAAGAGGGAAATAATGAGGGGCCCCGAATGTCATCCCCCTGAGTCCCAATCCTCACAGCCCGGAGCCACTGTCAGCCTTGAGACCACAGCGTTAATCTTTTACCCTTTGTCTCTTGTTTAATTCGGGAGTCATTCCAGACTCCCAGGTCACACTTCACTCTGTATTTTAATAATCCCAAAGTTCCGCATATCCCTCTGCCATCCTCCCCTCCTCTCCATTTTCTCTGCTAAATCCCTGCCCTGTGCTCTTTAGAACTTGTGGTCCATTCATCAGCAAACCTGCTACACTCAGCCCATCTCCAAACATGGTCAGTCCTGCTATCACGCAAAAGAGATGGCACTAAAAATCACCATGTTATCCAAAATCACCCTATAAAACCACAGAGGTGATAGGGAAAATAGCTATGGGGTGCAACATTTAAAAAATTCTTCGGTGACATTATAAAAAAAAAAAAGATAGTAACCTAATACAAAAGCTACCATGGTTTTACACATTAAATGGTTAAGATGTAAGTATTACAACAAATGTGGCAGTTGACCTTGGAAGAGACCTACGTGTGCCTAAGGAAAAGGAAGCCAGAAGGATTGCAACTTGTGTGCTATTGTGAAGCATGGAAGGAGGGTCAGCTGAAATTGGAGGGAAATTTGTAACACCGCACGTGGGTGGTAACCCATAACACACACAGTAAACTGAGGCAGCTGGTAGATGTTCAAGATTGTGCATTCTGTGTATGTCTAAGGAGTTCTGGGCAGCCCAGGGCAGTTGTCTGTGTTTCACTTAGTAGAGGCATATCGTGTTCTATTATACTTGTAATACTTCACTTGATTGTACTTCGCAGATATTGTGTTTTTTAATAAATTGAAGGTTTGTGGCAACCGGGCATCCAGAAAGTCTATCGGCACTATTTCCCCAACAGTATTTGCTCACTTTGTGTCTCTGTGTCTCGTTTGGGTAGTTCTTAAAATATTTCAAACATTTTCATTGTTTTTATATTTGTGATGGGGATCTGCAGTTAGTGATCTTTGATGTTCCTATCATAATTGTATTGGGGAGCCCCGAACTGTGCCCATAGACGATGGCGAATTTAACTGATAATGTGTGTGTTCTGACTGCTCCACTGACTGGCTGTTCCCCCATCAAAATATGAACAAAATATGCAATTAACTCAAGGGAGGGAGAAAAAGGTCCTGACAAAAATCAACGCAGGGTCATCTATAAACACAAGCAGCAAACCAGTAATATAAGGGAATTTTCTCAATTTAATAAAATGTCTATAAAAAAAACTTGCAGCTACTATGACCTTTAATGATGGACTATTGAATCCTGTTGTCCTATGCTGGAAACACAATGATGTCCCCTTTTACCACTTCTAGTCCGTCTTGTACTAGTGGTTCGAGCCAGTGCAATAAGGCACACACACAAAAGAGAGGTAAAAAGCATAACAATTGGAAAGGAAGAATTAAACTGTTATTTACAGGTAACATGGTTTCATACATGGAAATTATTCAAAGGAATAAACAAATTGCTAGAACAAATTGAGTTAACATGATTGTGGGGCACAAGGTCAACACACAAAAATCAACTGTACCTCTATATACCAGTAACAAACAACTGGAAAATTAAATTTTTTAAGTTACCATTTATAATAGGATCAAATGACATTAAATACTTTTGAATAAATTTTTAAAAGATTTTATTTATTTACTTGTCAGAGAGAGAGAGAGCACAAGCAGGGGGAGTGGCAGGCAGAGGGAGAAGCAGGTTCCTTGTTGAGCAAGCAGCCCAATGCTGGACTCAATCCCAGGACCCCAGGATAAAGACCTGAGCCGAAGGCAGATGCTTAACCAACTGAGCCATCTAGGTCCCTGAATAAATTTAATAAGAGATGTGTAAGACCTCAAAACTGGAAACTACAAAACATTACCAAAAGAAAGAAGACAATAAATGAAGAGATATACAATTTTCATAGAATGGAATCTTCACTATCCTTAAGATAACAGTTCTTCCTAAGTCAATCTATAGATTCAATGTGATGCCAGGAAACTGGGAAGTGGGGGTGGGAAGTATATTGCTGAGAGTTTAAAAAGGCACAATCTCTTTGAAAAATCTGGCAATTTCTAATAAAGTTAAACATAGAGTTACCCCATGACCTAGGAATTCTCCTCTCAGGGTATACCCCAAAGAAACACCTAAATATATCCACCAAAATGCTTGTGAGAAATGCTCATTAAAGCTTTATTCATAAAAGTTCAAAACTGGAAGCATCTCAGTTGATCATTAACAAGAGAATGTATAAGCCAAGTATGGTATATTCACACAATGGGATACTACACAGCAAAAGAAAGAATAACCAATTGAAATATGTTGGAAAATGAATGAATCTCAAAAATCATTATCTATTATGACATAAAAAGTATGTACTGTAAGATTTCATTTACCTGGAGTTCAAGAATAGGGAATAGTATCTATGCTGTTTGAAACCAGCCCAGTAGTTATGTCTGAGTGAGTGGGTTCTGACTAGAAAGAGGCATGAAAGAATTCTCTGGAATAATGAAACTGTCACATATATATGTATATAAAATATTTTATATATAATGGTGTATTATATATATGTATGTATGTACACACACACATATATATATATGGTGCACACATATATATGTATATAAAATTCTCAAGCTGGTCAATGAATATTTGTCCATCTTATTGTATATGAATTAAACTTCACTAAAGTATAAAATAAGTATTTTGCCCACACTCCCCATCCCCCTCCCTGCTTTATTTTTCTTTATGACATCTATCCCATTTTAACTTACTACGTGATTTTTTTTATTTAGCTTTAGTTTTCAAATTTCAAATTTCAAATATCTCCTCTAGTAGCATGTAAGCTCTAGAAAGGCAGAGTTTCGTTTAGTTTATTGTTGTATCTCAACCATGAGAACATTAGTGTATAACAAGCAGTCAAAAATATTTGTTGGAGGGAAGAAAGACATCTGACTTTTTGTATCTCTTTGACTTTTCTTTTTCCTATAATACTATTTTTCCTCTCATCACTTTATCATTAGACTCTCAGACATTGGGTCTCCTCGTAGTTATATCTATGTGATACCAAGAACATATTACTTTTTAACACATCCCCTCTATGACAAAATTATCTTCAAGAATATCCTTCCAATGAAACAAATAATCATAATGGCCAGGAAAAAAAATGCAGTGAAAATTTCTCCCTATAGAGGCCCATGACAGAAAAGTATTGTTAAAAAAAGTTGAAGCAAATATTATAATACCAACAAGGAAAAATGTAATGGATTGATACTTTTTTTTTAAGAGAGGGAGAAAGAGGTGGGTGGTGGGGCAGAGGGAAGGAGAGAATCTTAGGCAGATTTCACCCCCAGTGCCAAGACAACTCCGGGCTTGATCTCATAGCCCTGAGATCACGACCTGAGCAGAAACCAACAGTCAGAAGCTTAACAACAGACTGAGCCACCCAGGTGCCCAGATTGATACTTTTAAATTAGACTTATTCTTTCGTCTTGAAAAATAAAGGAAAACTTTTATGTACATACCATTCAATCTTAGTAATGAATAATAAATAACATTTTCATTTCTTTCTTAAAGTCTAACTGACCCCACCAAGGCTGATCTTTTCTGCATTTTCATGCAGCAAACAGTACGGCTAGGTTTCTCATCCTATTTGTGCCTCTAGGTGCCTATTAGGTTCAATTTCAAAAGTTTATTTCACATAAAGCAACAGAAGTAGAAAAAGTCTTAAAGACAAGCATAAGTTTGACAGGACATTTAAAAATCCTTTTAAATTCCAGAAATTGAAGGTGGCCGGTTAGCTCAGCTGGTTAGAGCGTGGTGCTAATAAATTCCAGAAATTGCAATGCTGTCTGCATATTTACTTCTTTGGGATAGATTCTAGCAGCTTCCAAATGTGCCTACAGCCCAGAAATTTGAAACAAAATTAAATCTCCAAATGGTTACATAGAATGACAGATCGAAGCAATTCAATTTCTATGTCTTTGTCATTAAAATCACTGCACTACTATTCTTTATTTCAATCCGCTGTGTAAACACAAAAATATATAGTGTTACAGGGCTTGGACACATAGACCACAGCTGAGATGAGCTCCAGCCGATCTCAATAGTGACATAGTTGCTCTCGACACAAACAGGGACCTGAGTCCATGTGTGGCTGGGGTGATGAAATAACTAGGCATTCTCTGAATTAGTATCTATTCAGAATCTGATGCATACTACAAAATAAGAAGTTAAACGTTTCTTCTTTAAAGCTTCCATATATACCTTCAAAAGCCACAGCTGTGGGTCACTACTTAGACCAAAAAAAGATTTTGTCCCACCCATCAGAACAAGTGGAAAGCAGTCAAAACCTCTTAGCATAAAGTTTCACTGCCCAGAACCTTCAGTGCAGGGAACAGAGCAGTCCTGGGAAGAGAACAGAATCCCAAAAGGAAGTGTCATGAGCCTCAGGCCCTCGGAAGACAATGCAGGAGTCCAGAGACTCTAGACCTTTGTTTTGTGGAATGGTCTGCATAATGATTTGGGTAGAAAACGGAGCATGGGATCTGAGGGAATAGTGATTCTGGCTGAGTCCAGATACTGGAGAACTTGGAAAGTAAAAGAAGAAAACAAGTGTTTAAAATGGCTCTGTGTGCAAATAATACTAATTACAGTCATTCATGCAAGCTAATTGCCATTTTCCCTAATCATCATACAGCCTATTAACAATAGTCCATATCATCCCATATGTGTCAGATTAACTAAATTTAACTGTGCAATGTGTATTCTGTCATCAGAATCTATAGCTCATATAGCCTAACCCAGTCTCTCCACCCATAGGTTTAAAGAATTTAATGGAACATTTGTCCTGGGAATTTTTTTCTCCATCAAAGCTGAAATCTAGGAAGCTTTGGGCTTTCCACAGTTGGGAACTCAATCATTGCTCCCGCCTTTGTTTATGTCTCTCTCTGCGGCCATCCATTGCAACTGCTGCTGTGTTTCCATCTGTTGGAACTCCGGCTAACTTCAAAAGACAAAATGGACACGTCCAGTGTTTCAATGAGAAACCATTTGGCATTGTTTCATGGCAATTAATCAAGAAGGCAAAAACAAGGAGCTCTGCCTTCTGAAAGCTTGCATTGTTATCCACCAACGAGGGAGATTGTCAAAGATCATTCACTGAGCCACCTAGATGATAACCAGAGGTTCCAGGTTTCCCAAAAGCCCAGATTGCAAATACTCTGTCCTCCAATTTTTGGTTCAGGAAATGTGGTTTTTGAACGTAGGGCCGGTGACTCTGCAGCTGCGTGTGACTCGAGGGCTAGGACCTGGGACAGCCAGGAAAGGGTTTAATGGGGGGCTGGTGCCAAGCACTCTGTGGTGCTATTTAGTGTTAAACCTCCCTTGGAGAGGCAAATGAGATGACAGTGACAATGGACATGCGGCCAGGCTGTGTCCTGGAGGCTGGTCACACTCCATAGTCATGGACCAAACCCCTACAACATGCAGACTGGGCTGCATTAACTCAAGTGCTGTTTCCTACTGTTCACTATTTCAAAACAAGGGCATGGTTTGGAAAACTGTGGTCCATGAAGACAACAAGCAATGATTTTCAGCAATGCTTGTATTAGTTCCCTATGGCTGCTGTAACAAATGACCACAAACTGAATATCTTAAAGCAAGATATATTTATTATCTTGAATTCCAAAGGTCAGACAACCAAAAGAGGTTCCAGGAGAGAGGCTGTTTCCTTGCCTTTTCCAACTTTTAGAGCCTGTCCTTATTCCTGGCTCTTGACCCCTTGTCTCACACCGACCTCTGCTTTCAGGGTCACATCTCCTCAGATTCCCCCACCTCCTTTCCTTTAGAAGGACTGTTGTAATTATAGCAGGTTCAGTCGGATAATCCAGGATATTGCAGGACAATCTCTCCACCCCAAGATGCTTAAGACAACCACACCTGCAAAGTCCCTTTGGGCACATAGTGGAACACACACTGATTCCAGGATTGAGATGTGGACATCTTGGAAGAGATGAGGGGATTGTTCTGCCAGCCACAATGATCAGAAAATGTCAAAGCAAGGAAAAGCATTCTTTAAAAAAAAAAAAGAAAGAAAGATTTTATTTATTTGTTTGAGAGAGAGAGAGAAAAAACACAGATCGGAGGAAGAGGCAGAAGGAGAAGCAAACTCTGCGCTGAGCAGGGAACCTGATGGCAGGGCTTAATCCCAGAATCCTGAGATCGTGATCTGAGCTGAAGGCAGATGCTTAACCGACTGAGCCACCCAGCTGCCCCTAGGTAAATCATTCTTGAAACAACATTAGTCGAAGCAAAATACACAATTGAAATTATTTGGCATGTATAAAAATGCACAAGTGAAGTAGGAAATCAGGTTTAAATATGAAAAAAGATCTGTGAAAAGAGCAGGCTTTTGTATATTATCATCCTCTATCACTCCCCTCTAGTCAATCATTCCTTTAATGGTTTATTCTGGGGAAAAAGGAAAGAGTTGACATTTGTTAGAATGTGCAAAGTAATTAATTAAAATTAAAAAACAGTAAGTTTTTCCTTTATCTCAACAAATAATTAAATTAAAAGTCCCGTTTTCATTCCTGATTTGTAATAAAATGGAAAAAAATAAATGAAGGAAAAGCAAAACCCACAATAGCCTCGTCAGATGGAAGAGAAATTATCACTTCAATTCATGAGTCAGTCAAGTAAACAAAGGTAGTGTAGCCATTCATATTACTGAAAAAAAGGGTATTATGATAATCTAGAAAGCTAACCCTGTATTGATTCTTTAGAAATTCTGTTATAGTCTTAATTGTTATCTATTTTTATAACAGCATTCTTAAGATATATTTCAGGGAGCCTGGGTGGCTCAGTGGGTTAAAGCCTCTGCCTTCGGCTCAGGTCATGATCTCAGGGTCCTGGGATCGAGGCCCATATCGGGCTCTCTGCTCAGCAGGGAGCCTGCTTCCTCCCCTCTCTGCCTGTCTCTCTGCCTGCCTCTCTGCCTACTTGTGATCTCTCTCTCTCTCTCTGTCAAATAAATAAATAAATAATCTTAAAAAAAAAAGATATATTTCACATGCCATAAAAATCATACTTTTGAAGTATACAATTTGTGTTTTTGAATACACGAGAATAAAAGTTGTGCAAGAATAACTGCTAATTTGGGACACCTGGGTGGCTCAGTCGTTAAACATCTGCCTTTGGCTCAGGTCATGATCCGAGGGTCTTAGGATTGAGTCCCGTATCGGGCTTTCTGCTCGGTGGGGAGTCTGTTTCTCCCTCTCCCTCTGCCTGCTGCTCCCCTTACTTGTGCTCTCTCTCTCTCTGTCAAATGAATAAACAAAATCATAAAAAAGGAAAAGAAAGAAACTACTCAGTTTAAAAGAAAAAAGAATAACTGCTAACTTTGGAACATTTTAATCACCCTAAAAGAAACCCCATACTCATGAGCAGTCAGTCACTCCCCAGCCCCTGGTAATTACTAGTCCCTTTCTGTCTCTATCAACTTACCTATTCTGGACATTTCACATAAATGGAATATGTGGTTTTGTGACTTATTTCCCTTAATATAATATTTTAAAGGTTCATCCATGTAACAGGGATCATTATTTCATTAATTTTTATGTTTTAATAATAGTCCATTATATGGATATACCTCATTTTATTATCCACTCATCAGTTGATGAACATTTGGAGCGTTTCCATTTTTGGGCTATTATACATAATGCTGCTATGAACATTCATGTACAAGTTGTTGTGTCGGCATAGTTTGCATTCTCTTCAGTATATACCCAGGAGTGAAATTTCTGGGTCATACGCTAACTTTATGCTTAACATTTTGAGGAACTGCCAAGCTGTTTTCCAAAGTGGCTGCACCATTTACAACCCTACCAGCAATGTATGAGGAATTTGATTTTGAGACGCCCTTGTCAATTCTTGCTATGACTCTACTTGTTTTTTAAATTCTAGCCTTCTTAGTGGGTCTGAACTGGCCCCTCATTGTGGTTTTGATTTGCATTTCCCTAATCATAATGCTTCTGACACATGTCTCCATGTCTCTCATTTTGAGAGAAATGTCTCTTCAAATCCTCTGCCCATTATCATAATTGAGTTCTTTGTCTTCTTATTGAGTTGTAAGTATTCTTTATATATTCTGGACACCAGTCCCTTGTCAGACAGATGATTTGCAAATATTTTTCCCATTCTGGGGGTATGTTAATTTTTCAAAACCAAACACACTCTAGGCACACTTATTGAAGACTGTAACAACGTCAGAAAGTGTACTCTGGATATTACCCTTTTCACATTCCTATTTCTCTCTCCATGCCTTTCTTTTCTGTCTTAAATTCCATGTTACCATTCTGAAGTTATTTAACATGCAATTGTCAAAGACAAATAGTACCTTGAATACAGAGTGGAGCTCCTCTCTATGAGACACTTGTTCTTTTTATCTGGCTCTGCAGTTTTTATTTCTTTGTATCTGTAACTAACCAGAAGAGAGAGCAAGCGAGAGAGTGAGTGAGAGAAAGGTCTTTCTAATAAATGCTCTCGTCTTGGCTATTACTCATAAAATTGAAGATTATGCCCCATTTTGTAGCTCTAGGTGGTCCCACAGGTTGCTTCTGTCAAAATTCAGAACAACTAAGGATGAACTTCCTGCTCTTTTAGGGTTGCTTTTTTTTTTTTTTCTTTTCTGCTGTCAGGACTTGGTGCTGCGCTTTGTAAACATGAAAATTTTTTTAGGAGCCATAATCCTTTACCATGCAAGTGATAATCTCTGTCTAGGCCATCTAAAAATTTTAATAACCCAGAAGTCTGTACTGCAAGGAACATCAACCGAAATAATTGTCCTGGAATAGAATTACCCCAGACACTACTTTTTTCTTTCTTTCTCTTTTCTTTCCTTTTTTTGGCTTTGCCCATTATTCTTCTATCTTCAGGGAGCTATTAACTTGCTATCAAATCATGTCACTTACTTCTTTCACGGGCTTTTCCTGTGTCAAGATAACTGTAATCTGACCTGAGATCTTTATTCTGCTGTGAGTGCTTTTTCGGTCTCTGGGCCTTTGTTCAAACCTAAACTTTGAGCATTTAAGGTCCTCTCTCAATATTCTTAAAAGGCATTTTGGTAAAATGGTTTCCATAGCAGGATCTGTCTCCAGTGCTGGGCCGGAGTTACGTCTATACTTTGGTGATCACGTAGCATGAAGTGTAATATTCAATAAGGCCAAGGAAGAGGCTTCTCAGTCATAAAATGACTGCAAAAGTCTTAAGTTAAATTTCTCATTTGTTATTTGGAATTTTAAAGACATTTATTTATTTTTAGGGAAAAAATACCCTGAAAGCCTAGATGGTTGATTCCATTGTCATTTCTTTATACTTGACTCTCATTCATATAAAATTATCAGGAAGCCCCATTCTGGCTTGTGAACTTGGTTAGCTAAATTATTAATGAGATAACTAAGTGAATTATTGGACATCTACATAATGAATATTACATATCTAGCAAATATTTATCAGATCTATTAAAAACATGAAAATATGCTCATTATTAAATGAGAAAGCAGGATATACAATCGTAGGTTCATTTTGATAGCCATTATATAAATAAAAATGCTTTTAAAACATTGAAAGGATATACCTGAAACTAATATAACATTGTGTGTTTACTATACTGGAATTAAACTGTTAAAAAAAAAAGGAAATACACCAAAGTATTAATGTCCTTGAGAGTATCCATGATTGTTTTCTTTGTCAGTAATTTCTAAGTGTTCTGGAGAAGACTTATTCATTGATTCGAAGAAGCCTCCTTTCATATGTTAACAGCTGGGGAATTGGGATGCACCTGACTATCCCTCTCCTCCAGGCAGCACCTGTGACATAATTATCATGGTCTGTGCATGAATATCCACACTGCAGACCAACTGCCTGAAGTCTGGAAGACTATTCCAGAGTGGAAAACACTCACATAAGCAATGCTGCATCCGTAACACCCTTGTTCTCACAGAGGACGGTATTGCGTGGAAAACACAAACTTTGATGATCTTGGGTCAAAAATCATTTAGAGGAATTGCACTATAAGCTGAAGAAGTTTTACTCATGCCTTAACCAATTCATTTTGCTTATTAGGTTTCTTTGGGCCTTGTTATGGATGCACAAGAGGGATATATGATTTTTTTTAAATTTCTGCAAAAAGAAGCCTAGAAGAGTTTTTTTTATTTTGTTATTATTATTTTTAAAGATTTTATTTATTTATTTGAAAGAGTAAGTGATAGAAAGAAAGAGTCGGGGGGCGGGGCAGAGGGAGAGGGAGAAGCAGACTCCCCCCTGAGGAGGGAGCCCGAAGGGGAGGTGGAGGCTCTGTCCCAGAGCCCCGGGACCAGACAATGGCCTGAGCCGAAGGGAGACACTTAACCAACTGAGTTACCCAGGCATCCCCCCAAAAAGTCTTCTGAAAAACAAAGTTTTTAAGTGATAATAAAATTGGGAAATAGTGTATTTGAAAGCATATTTTCTTTCTTAGTGGTGTCTACACTAATACTGCATACAATCTATGACATCTTAAATTGGGTGGCATGTTACAGACACTCCAAATAACAGTGGTTTAAATGAAATAAAAAATGATTCCTCGGTAGGTAACTATCTGTAGGTAACTATCTGTAGTGATCTAGGGTTGACACAGTCACTGGTGATAAGGTTACCTAGAGATTTGGGCTTTCCAGTCTTGTTACTCCTCCATCCCTAGGGTGTTCCCTAGGAAGGTGAGCAAAGAAAAATGCCCCTCCTACATAGCAAAGAGGTACCTGGGTACATGGGCCTGAACTAAGCCCATGGACCCACCAAACCAACTGCAAGGGAGACTGAGAAGTGTTGTCTTTATTCTATATTAAGGGTCAGCAAACATTCTTCTGTAAAGGGCCAGATAGGAAATATTTTAACCACATAACTTCTCCATCGCATTTTCTCCCTCCCCCTCCTCTCCCTTCCCCTCTCCTTCTCCTCCTTTTCTTCTTCTCTTTCCTCCTCCTCCTTCCCCTCTCCTCCTCCTCCTTCTTCTTCCTCTTCCCCTTCCTCCTCCTCCTCTTCTTCTTCTCAACAATTCCTTTGTGATGGTTAATTTTACACGTCAACTGGACTGACGGGGCTAAGTGATGTGCAGTTAGCTGGTGAAGCATTACTTCTGGGCATGTCTACGAGGGTCTCTGTAAAAGAGATTCGAATTTGATTCAGTAGACTGAGTAAAGGAAGATGTGGGCGAGCATCAGCCAAACTTAGTGGCCCAAATGGAAGACAAAGGCAAAGGAAGAGCAAATTCTTTCTCTCCCTTCTTGAGCTGGAGCTCCATAGGTTCCTGTCTTCAAACATCAGAGCTCCTCGTTCTTAGGCCTTTGAACTCAGACTGCATTCTGCTCTCCGCTTTGCTGCTTTCCAAGGTTGCAGGTGGCAGATGCTGGGGCTTCTCAGCCTCCACAATCATGGGAGCCAACCCATGTATATATATATATATATGCATGCTTCTCTGGGGAACACCGACTAATACACACTCACAACTATAAACACATTCTTAGCTTGTAAGCTGTATGAAAACAGACAACAGGCTGAATTTGGCCTCTGCCAACCCTGGTTCCAGACAGTCATGTGCATAGCTGCAAATCTAGAATTCCATTACTTTGGAGTGTTGGAGAGTGGGGCAGGGGCATGAAACTGTATTGAAGAATGACTAGCTCTCTCTGTCATAGCATATTTTCATGTTACGATGTTTATAAAAATTTAAGATTACCACTTATTTGAAATAATGAGGGAGATGCTCATAACATCAGTTTAAAAGGCAAATATAAAGTTTATTGAATATTTTTAAAGACCTAAATACAAAAATTAGCCATGAAAAGAAACCCAGAAGAACATTAACTAAAAACATTAATATTAACTCTCTTTGGTTGATTTCCTTCTGTGTTATTTCATATAATCTATATTCTTAGTTGTCTGAATTGTGACAATTTTAATATAATGAGCTGAACTATGTAGCTATTTCACAATCTAGTCACCAACGGTCTGTCCTCTGCTGTCCTACCTTCTGCTCCCTTGCAGTGTATTCAATAAAATTCTATCATCTTAATAAAAAAAACAATAAAATGAAAACAACAACAACAAAAACCATTCTATTCAAATAAATTTTCTTGCATCTACCTCTTCTTATTGGTCCTTGGCCTTCAATCAAAGCCATATAAAAGGAGGGGCTCCTGGGTGGCTTAGTTGGTTAAACAACTGACTCTTGGTTTTGGCTCAGGTCATGATCTCAGGGTTGTGAGATCAAGCCCCGAGAGGGCTTCGTGCTGGGCGTGCAATCTGCTTAAGATTCTCTCTTTCCCTCTCCCAATACCCTCCCTCTTTAAGAAAATCATATAAAATATGGCAAATCTCTTTTTCAAATAACATCTTTTCAACTGTTTGAAGAGAGCTGTAATATGACTTATTGGTCTTCTCTTCATTCTTTTTTCCATTGCTCAACTTGACTTATTAACTTTATTTAGAACTATGGAATAAACCAGAGCAAATATTTTTTACTTTTCATAGAGGTCTGAATAAATTCAATAAAGAATGTTAAGTGTATAGCTCAGGGTATTTATATTTATTCAACCATCCCCTGAATCAAGATATAAAATATTTCTAGTACACTAGAAGCTCTCTCATGCTCTCCCAAACCAATCCTCCACTCCCAACAGTGCCAACCATGACTCTGATACCTTCCATCATGAGTGGCTTTGTCTGTTCTTGAATTTCATATAAATAGGATTGTACTATATTTATTCTTTTTGCACCTGACTCATTGATCTCAACATAATGTCTACTATAATTCAGTCCATGATACTGCTAGGTCAAATTTTATATTCTATTAATACATCACGATTTATTCATCCATTCCTGCCAATGGATATAGGGTTGTTTCCAGTCTTAGACTCCCATAAACAAAGTTGCTGGAAACGTTGCCATATGTGTGTTTTGGTAGACATATACATTCATTTCTCCTGAGTACATTGTCAGGAGCTTTTAGAAAATACTGCCAGTTTTACAAAGAGGTTCCTAATCTAAATTCCTGCCAGCAGTGGACAAAATGGAGAGCCCAGAAATAAACCCACATATAAGTGGCCAATCAAATTTTGACAAAGGAACCAAGAAAATATAATGGGAAAGGATAATCTCTTCAAGAAATGGGACTGGGAAAACCGGACACCCATGTAAAAGAATGAAACCAGGCACTGTCTTGAACCACACATGAATGGATTAAAGACTGGAATATAAGACCTGAGAACATAAAACACCTAGAAGAAAACCCGGATGGTAAGCTCCTTGACATCAGTCTTGCTTTTGGATCTAATTCCAAAAGCAGGGGCAACAAAAGCAAAAGTAAACTATTGAGATTATGTAAAACTAAAATCTTCTGCACAGCAAAGAAAATCATCAAGAAAAGGAAAACGCAACCTACTGAATGAGAGAAAATATCTGCAAACCATATATCCAATAAAGGGTTAATATCCAAAATATATTAAGAAGCAAACAACTAAATAGGAAAAAAAAACCCCAAACAATCTGATTTAAAAATGGGCAGAGGATCTAAATAGATATTTTTGCAAAGAAGACATCCAGATGACCCACAGGCACACGAAAAGCAGTTCAACATCACTCATCATCAGGGAAATGTAAATCAAAATCACAATGAGATATCACCTTATACTTGTTAGAATGGATAAAATCAAAAAGACAAGAAACAACAAGTGCTGGTGAGGATGTGGAGAAAGAAGAACCTCCATGCATCACTGGTGGGAAAGTAGACTGGTGCAGACACTGTGGGAAACAGTATAAAATTTCCTCAAAAGACTAACAATAGGACTGCTATATGATGCAGCAATTCCACTTCCGGGTATTTATTCAAATAAAATGGAAACAGGAACTTGAAAAGATGCATGTCCCCCTGTGTGCATTGCAGCATTATGTACAAATAGCCAAGACATGGAAACAACCTAAGTGTTTATCCACAGATGAATGGGTAAAGGAAATGTCGTGTGGATAGATAGATAGACAAATAGATATAGATAGATAGATAGATAGATAGATAGATAGATAGATAGATAGATGATAGATAAAATATTACTCCATGATAGCATGGATGGACTTAGAAGGTATTATGCTAAGTGAAATAAGTCAGACAGAGAAAGACAAATACTGTATGATTTCACTTATATGTGGAATCCAAAAAACAAACAGACAAAACAAAACAAAACAAATAAAAAACCAAAACTCACAGAAAAGAGATTGGTAATTATCAGAAGGAAAAGGGGTTTGGGGGGCAGGTAAAATGGGTGATTGAGGTCACTTGTATGGTGATGGATGGTAACTAGACTTATTGTGGTAATCACTACGTAGTGTATACAAATATTGAATTATTACATAATTATTATGTGTGCACCTGAAAATAATATAGTTCCAATTTTATCTCAACACAAAAAAGTGTTTTCAGATGGCCTAAAGAAATATTTGTGGAGCACATAGATATAGCAGAAGCTATGTCACCTGTTAATTAATGATTAGGGAGTATAATTCCAATTTCTGTTACTCCGTATGACTTCATCTTCATCTGCATTTGTATCCTTGGATGTTCGAGAGGATTGTTCATGACCTATCTCATTTGGCCATGATGAAGAAGAAACTAAGACTATGTACTCTAAATCACAAGACGAATAGAAATTATCATCTGATTAAAAATGAATGACTTTCAGCCAGGTTGCTTTCCCTGTGCTGACATCTGACATTTCTAAAACTACCTTGGAGGAACCTTTTGGTACCTTAAAACAAAACCAGGAATCTAACTGAAAAGTGTGAAGTTGCAAAACCCATTATTTTAAGAGCATGATCCTAATACAGGAGCATAAAACCTTACCTTTCCTTTTCTGTGACACAGCTGTCATCTTAGCTTTGACCATGGCTGTTAATTTAGTCTATGACTACTTCAATTCCAGCTGAGCAAAAGAAACTGTAGTTCATTAAAATCCATTTCTCAATTCAAACTGCCAACCATACAAGCTGTCCCAGCAATTAAGGAAATGTAAAGTGATCCCCCACAGAGAGGCACGAAGTCAAGTCAGAAGCTAGGCCAACAAATCATTTTCTCCTTACAGCTTCCCAGAAAAGCTTTGGCAGGGGATATGACCAGACCATGAACTAGAATAAATAGATGAAGGTTTGTTTGTATCATGCCTCTGTATATTCACCATATGAAAGGATTTTTTTTTCCAGACTCCACTAGATTCTGGATTCTGTCCAGATTCCATATACTTTCAATAACTCTGCTGCAATCAAGTTTTATATTCTCAAGAAATCTGGAGAATGTTAAGAATGATCACAACATTGGGTAGATCAAGCCCACAGTGCTTTACTTCTGAATTCCCTTCATTATAAATGCAAATAACTCTCAAGCAGTTACATACAAATCTACTTCCCAATGCATTCTCATAACTGAACTATACATTTCTTTTCACTTGAAATAATTATTTTTCTGTCTTTCAGCTTAAGGAAATATGAATTCTGCACACTATTTTTACAGTGTTTATTTGAAAAGTCATTTATTACATGTTTTCCTGAAAAACAAAATTATTTTATTAAACACTGCATGGCTATCTTCCTGATAGCATTTTTGCATTTTAATCTTCATACCTCTCTAGGTTGTTGTCTTGATTTGTTTTAGAAAAAATAGGAGAACTTGAGTTTAGTTCATTGCCATGAATGACTCATTTTTAAATCTTGCTTAAGCCAGATATTAATAATCAAATACAAAGTTGTGCTCTATCGAGTCTGACCATCAGAAGCTGCTTGGAATCCATGAAGTCAATACGGAAATGTACGATCATGGTTGCATGAACCCCAGACAATTTACCAGCTACTCCATCTGTCTCAAACCCCGTAATTTCTTATCACTTCTTCCCTTTGTCCTTCCTTACCTCCCCTTTTTCCTGCCACAGACACACAGACACCCCCACACACTCCTCTGTTCTTCGAGAGATTTAAATCAACCCAATAAGAAAGCTGTATGCAGAAAATCAAGTGGTTTGACTTCTTCCTTGATCTTACACCCCATCCCCAATCTCTGAATATCTTCCAACTACCTACTGTGCTGAATTTCCACAAAAACGTGCAGGCCAATGGAATAAAACACAAACCCCCAAATACATCCTACTCTATATGGATTTCTAAGGTTTCAAATAACAGAAACATCACAAAGGAAAATGTAAAGTTTGTGTCCACCCAAGTCCTTGTGTCCCCTGGAGAGGGGATGTGGGAAACCCATAATCACAAGACACAATAGAGAGGAAAAAGAAAAGAAATTGCAGTTAAAACTAACAGACAAATATCTCTACCAGATAAAGAGCTCTTTCAGATGTATCAAGAAAACATCACAAATTCCACAGACATAAAAACGTGCATCTTAGGAATCAATATTAAGACAGTTCTGAAGTATCACTGTATGCCTATTAAATTAGTTTCAGAAAACATTTTATAAGTGCTGGTGAAGCCAGAATAACAGGGTAATGTTAATAGTGCTGAATATTAATATAAGCTTCTGGAAATGTAACACGATGAAAACCTGCGTCCAGAAGTATTAAGACATTCATACCATTGAACCCAGTAATGCAATTGATCAGTATGTATGCTAAGGAAAATGTTCAATAGAAACAAAAAATATCTGCTGAAATGTGTTCACTTCAGGATTGTTTTTATAATAATGCAATCATATAATTATAAGAAAACGTGGAGCACCTGGGTGGTCATTAGCATTAAGCATTTGCCTTCAGCTCAGGTCATGATCCCAGAGTCCTGGGATCGAGCCCCAGGTCGGGCTCCCTGGTTAGCAGGAAGACTGCTTTTCCCTCTCCCACTCCCCCTGCTTGGGTTCCCTCTCTTGCTGTCACTCTTTTTGTCATATAAATAAATGAACAATACTTAAAAAAAAAAAAAGAAAACAGTGTAGCAAATGAAAGTATTTTCTGTTAGAAATTGCTCACTGCAGCCTTACTTACAGTGGTAGAAAAGGAAAAGCCTAGAGCCAGATTAATATCTAAAAAGAGTAAATGAGGGCGCCTGGGTGGCTCAGTGGATTAAGCCTCTGCCTTCGGCTCAGGTCATGATCTCAGGGTCCTGGGATCGAGGCCCGCATCGGGCTCCCTGCTCGGCAGGGAGCCTGCTTCCTCCTCTCTCTCTGCCTGCCTCTCTGCCTCCTTGTGATCTGATCTCTCTCTCTCTGTGTCAAATAAATAAATAAATAAATAATCTTTAAAAAAAAATAAAAATAAAATAAAAAGAGTAAATGATGTAAGTAATCAGGTCCATGAAGTATGATATCACTATTTTAAATGATAATAATAATTGCTGTGCATAGATCTAAAAATGATAGCAGTAAAAAATTATGTGATTACAAATATATGAAATTATAGAGTGGACTTATGGATTGTTCCCTCTCAATTTTCTTTGATTTTTAAAAGTATGTTTAAAAAATAAAAACCCTTTGCAAATAGGTCCATAGGAACCTTACAGTGAGAGCAAATTTTGCT
The DNA here is from genome assembly GCA_002007465.1 of Ailurus styani. Classification (NCBI taxonomy): domain Eukaryota; kingdom Metazoa; phylum Chordata; class Mammalia; order Carnivora; family Ailuridae; genus Ailurus; species Ailurus styani. The sequence goes on from LNAC01001250.1 coordinate 59,200, forward strand.
TTGTGAAATAAGAAAGTTCCTTACTGACTTGTTTCCTCTTCTCTTTGGACACTAGCCTCCTTTACCATTTGACTACATGACTAATGGAACACCAGTGAATGTGACTGCCACATCTGGCCCATAAAGACATCCCACACATGAATCTGTGTTTCTCTGTGGCTCCACAAACTTGATAGAGACAGACACATGGACCTGGGAGAGCGGTATGTGAAATGTCCTGAGCTAGAAGGAGCCTGGGTCCCCGAGTCACTGTTGGCAGCAAGTGGCATACCGATCCATTTTTGGCTTGACAGTAAACTGTGGGGACTTTGAATATATTGGTTAGAGTACCCAGCTTTCCTACCTCCTGACTTACAGTGTGAGGATTTCTAGTTAGTTTTAGCCAGGAATTTGTAGGAAAGTTGGAGCTCAGTCAGGCCAAAATTCCAAGGCAGAACTTTCTAGCTCCTACGCAGATAATCCTGATTCTATTCTCTCTCCTTCAATGAAAACTGTTCTGTCTTCTCATCTGTCATCACTCTAATTCCTGTTCATATTTTTTGCCACCTCATCAAAAACTTATAATTTTTGTATAAAATTAACATGTCAACATTTAAAAATATGCTACCCAATATCCTAAGGAAGAAGGAGCATCAGTGGTTGACCACTCTGCGGCTGATGAGAGCAGGTAGGATTTCCAGCATGAAGTTCAAGCAGAGAAAGGGACCTCTGGGAGCTTAAGGCCATGGGGTACATTCACATGCCAAAGTTTAGTCACTGTGCCTCTTGTGGTTCAACGAGTTTAAATGTCAGCGTGATTACCATCAGTCAGTTGGTAGGTCAGATGAGAGATTGCTGTCCCTGCTCCAAAGGCTGGGAATTTCTCTAGGGATCTTGTAATTGTAGTTCAAGGCTGCTTGTCCTCAGACAGCGGGAGGACCTTATGAACCTGGCAAGATGATTCAAGTGCTTTATTGGGCTCCTGGGTGGCTCAGGCCATAAGTGACTGATTTCAGCTCAGGTCATGATCTCAGGGTAGGGAGATCGACGCCCCGCATCTGGCTCCGTGCTGCTTGGGGAGTCTGCTTAGGATTCTCCCTCTCCCTCTGCTCCCTCCCCCAACTCACACGTACACTCTCTCTTACTCTAAAATTTTAAAAAATTGTTTTTAAAAGATGATTTAAGTGTCTTTACACGGGAGTAAAAAATAAAAAAATATGAACTCTTACACAGGAAAAAAATGTTTTTTTAACTTTAAAAGTCACAAATTGTACCATAACTTACCTGATACAAGTAAAACAGAAGTATGTAACTTCCAGTCTATAATCAACTTTTCAATTCAATTACTCTAATCACACTTGATGTGTGGTTAGAACCCAAATCTTGTTTGTTCTTAAACTTAACCTCCAATACTTAAGCACATTTTTGGAAAAAAAAATTATTAACCAGCACTGGAATTAGAAGTAAACTTTTATATGGCAACACATCAGCTCTGTCCAGCCCTCTCCTCCCTACAAATGCCCATTCATTGCAATGCGTCCCTTTGGAGTGACCAGCAAAGATTTGTTCTTGTTCTCCTTCATAACCCCGGCTTACTATATCTCCATCCTCATCGTTCATCATCTCTCAGAAGACAGCTTGTATACGAGCCATGCAGAACTCCTCAGAGTTTCCTACCCCAAACTCCTCCAGAACAGCATGCCTTTGCCACTTTCATGAAATCTACATAATCCTTCAAGACTCAGCTCCAGCCTGGCCTCCTGTGGACTTTCCCCTGGATTAACTGCCCCTCCTCTGCTCACTAAGCGTGCGGGCACATGCATTTTTAAAAAAGATTTAATTTTTAAGTAATCTCTATAACCAACGTGGGGCTTGAACCTACAAACCCAAGGTCAAGAGTCACTCGTGCCACCAACTGAGCCAGCCAGGTGCCCCTTAGCACACATGTTTTTAATTACAATTTTACTTATCCTTTTTTTTAAAACAAATTGTAAGCCCCTTAAGGGCAGAAACAACTTTTCATCTTTCCATGCCTTGAGCATAGTTATCTAATAAATTTGTCATNTTTTTTTTAAAACAATTGTTTTAAAAATTGTAAGCCCCTTAGGGCAGAAACAACTTTTCATCTTTCCATGCCTTGAGCATAGTTATCTAATAAATTTGTCATATGATTGATTGAATGAATTCTGTAGCTTAGAATAGTACCAGGGGTGCCTCGGTGGCTCAGTCGGTTAAGTGTCTGCCTTTGGTTTGCCTTTGGCTCAGGTCATGATCCCAGGGTCCTGGGATTGAGCCCTGTATCAGGCTCCCTGCTCAGTGGGGAGCCTGTTTCTCCTTCTTCCTCTGCCCCTCCCCCCTGCTCATGCTCTCTATCTCTCTCTCTTTCAAATGAATAAATAAAATCTTTAAAAAAGAAATGATGTCAAGATCACTTGCTAGGCTAACCCCCCATCACAAAGTTTTTTACTTTGCTAGCATGCAGTCCACTGACATGGTTACTAAGATGCTGTAGTGACAAGGCTTTGTTCAGGAGTTACAACTTAAAAACAGTTTACTAGGTCTTCCTAACAAGCTGCTTGTCTCTACACATCAGATGCTATGTCGTAGGTTAAGTGCCAATAAAAGGAGCACCAAATACACACTTATGGAATCTAGTCTTATGCTGACTGAACTCATTCATTTACTCATTCAATAAATAATTCAGGGCCGACTCTGTGCCATGCTGTTCTAGGTGTTGGAAATGCAGCAGTGATTCCACAGGGGAGTTGGGGAAAGCTTCCCTGATAAAGTGACATTATAAGCAAAAACCTGAAGGGAACGGAAGGATTCACGGCAAGTGCAAAGGTCCTGAGGCAGAAGCACAGATGGTATTCTCCAGGTACAGCAAGGTGTCAAGTGTGGCTGGAGCCAACAAAAAAATGAGGTAGAAGGTGACTGTGGCTGTGGGGGGAGAGGCAACAGATTATGCAGAGCTTCTAGGCTGGAATTAGAACTTTGGCTCTTACTCTGAGCAAAGTGGGGAATTACTGGAAGGTTTTGAGAAGCGGAATGACAGGATTTTACTTTGGGTTTTTTTTTCAAATTTTTTATTTAAATTCTAGTTAGTTAACTTATACAGTAATATTGGTTTAGGGTGTAGAATTTGTTTTTACTTTGTTTTAGAGATAACTCTGACTGCTATGCTAAGAGCAGACTAAAGGGATCCAGGGTTGCCTTGTGGGAAAAGAGATTTGATACAATGATGCAGGCAAAGAGAACATGGCGACCAGAGCCTGCATGATATCTGCAGCAGAGATATGAAATGTTTGTATTCTGGATCTATTTTGGAGGTCAAACCAACAAATTGTGAGTGACCCATCAGTGATGACTGCAAGGTGAGAGGAACAGTAGAAGAGACTGGCCATCGACTGATATGTAGGATTCCATTAATGTGTATCTTTGGGGGAGATTGAGACAATGTCTTATGTATTTTCTTTTTCTGTCCAATGATAAGGTCATATTTATAATGTATATGCTTCCAGATTCTGAGAATTACTTGAGATGTAACTTTTCTTCCTCTACTGCTCCCCCAATCACCAACTCTAAAGGTTCTTTTTCAACACCATCTCACATCTCATCCACCTTTACTTTATTGCTCCCATTCTTTCAGGTTCAGCTCTTGGGACTCATTGCTTGTGAGAAGGCAGTAACTTCCTAATTGGTTTCCAGCCTTCAACACTCAACTCTTCCAGTCTGTCCCATGATGAAGAAAGCACAGAGGGAATCGTCCCCAGCATGTTAAAAAATCTTTGGCGGCCTTTGTCTGCCTGCTGAATAAATAGCATGCCTGTCCTCTGAGCAAGAATCCACACAACATGCTTTTCCAGCCTGGCATCGCCCTACATGGCCTAGCAAGTGCCCTGTGCTTCTGTTGTACATGCTCCTGGTCTTCGTTTTATTGGTTTGCACCAAACTCCTCTTCCACACCTGTCCCAGCCCCAAACTCATTTCTAACTGTGAGCATTGCAATGTTTCCAACCCTTTTACTATCCATTATTCCAATAGCTTCAAGCTGTAGCCAGTAAGAACTAATCTTTTTCTCTCCTACATATTCACACCCCTTTGGGCCCCTGCTTAGCACTCTGTATTGGTGATTTATGTGTGTTTCTCTATCTCCTTTTGGATCATGGCCAACTGTATGAGAATGCAGAGTTCATTTTATGAACCACATCACTCCAGTTCTCCGCCAAGTCCTGCTCAGAACAGACCCACAATAAATATTCATAGTAGGTTTAAATAGCAAATTGCTATGGCAAATGAGAACAGTCCTAATATTAAGAAAAGATTTGCAGAATTTTTGTCTGGTCCCCACCCATACATAAGCACTACACACAATTATTCTGCAAATGCATTTTCTTTTATAGGATATTATGTATTATCATAGTCTGTTTAGAAGAAAACCACCAACACAATGTAAGTATTTTAAAGGTCATATTCAGGAGTCTCAATAAATATAAGCCTCCCTGGAATAATATTTAGAAAACATTGTAAAATAAATTAGATGTTTTGTTCCTCGGAGGCCAAATAGGTTTTCATTTTTGTGCACCAATAAAAAAATATTGATTTTCCTTTTTCTTTGCTGAAAAAAAGTCTTTAAAACACACTAGGCAACCTGCTTATGTGTTTCAGAAAGCGGGATGTCTAAGGGCACTGCAATAGAGAATTAGCACAGTGTATCTCATAACTTAAGGATATCTTATGGGAAAAGTGATGAACGTTGTGATTTGGCAACTCAAGGCCCGCGGGTTCCAGTTGGCTCCATATCCGCGGTGCCTCTGGTGACCGCTTCCCCGCTGCTCATTAACATTACTGCTATGAATGCCTTTTCTACGAGTTCACTGCCCAGAGTTGCATCTCCCTCCTTGGTATTGATGCTATTAATATAAAAATATTTTTCTTCACTAGATTATACATTCCTTGAAGGTTATTTTATCCAAAGTTATTGTTGTTTGTGTTTTCTCCACTAGACTTGAAGTTACTGGAGGACAGGAACTGTCCTCTATTTCCATTCCACCTGTCTTCACCGTAGAACTTTGCGCCTAGTAGTCACTCAAGTGATGTTAAATTCACCTTGTCCCCTGGCTACCATTCTGTTTGACTTCCTTTCTTTGCTATAGGACACTACAACCTTTCCCTCACTGAGAGGCTTGTGTTACTTGTAATAAAGTTTCAGAGGCTGTAACAGAAAGCCAGAATAATAAGAATTGGAACAGTCGGAAGCTTCCCAACACTTACTACTCCTCCCGTCTAGCCGGCTCTGGGCTACTGGCTACTATGTGTGGTTGCACAGGATGTACACTGCACCACTCTGGGGGCTGATTCACACTGCCACCCCTGGGAATGGTGCCCGCTGGGCTAGTGCACCATACGACTGCATGGTTGTATTCAGCAGCCCTGTGGCTGCTCCCTACTGGTAGAGATCAATGTTCCTTTTTCCTATTGCTCCACTGTTCCTGGGAAGTTCCAATGTCCATCACGTTCCCAGACCCACCACCACAGCTGCATTCCCGTAACAGCATGCTTCCCGGAGGAGGCACCCGTCACTCTTTCTACTCATATTTCCTGCTAGAACTCAAACAGCCCTGCTTAGCTGTAAGAGAGCCTGGAAACTCTATGCTCAGTGCCCTATTATAACTCAAGGGTTGATTACTATAAAAGTGGAGAGCAGCTCTGGGGACAACTAGAAGTCTCTGTTACAAACCAGAATGCTAGCTTTCATTTTGTCCCTTGCATTTCTATTTCTGCAACCTTGTTACAGCTATCACTTCTCCTTTATTCCTGAGAACCAGGAATAGTTTCTGTGTTGCTAAATTTCTGCAATACTATCTGTGACTGATGACAGTTTTGTTTCTTTCTTCCTCACCCTTATACTCTCCTTGGCTCCCCCTAATTCTGCTTACCAGGACTTCCAGAACAAGGCTGAACTGAAAAATGTAATAATAAACACACCTGTCTTGTTTTAAGAAGGAAAAAAATTCACTAGGTCATCCTTTAGCACGATGTTTGGTGTAGGTTCTTTGCAGATACTAGTTATATGATTAAGGAAATCCCTTTTATTGTCAGTTGGAAGGACAAGCAAGAATTTTTGAGAGAATACCTTTGAGACCTGGAGCGCTGCCTTCCTATCCCCCCCAAGACTTCTTCGGATGCTCAGGGATTCACTATTCCCCTGCTTTGGTCCCTCTATTCAGCAAACTCCCGCTTTCAATCATTACGAAGTAACGATGTTCTATCTTCCCTATCCATAACAATGCTCATGTTGTTTCATGCGTTCATATAGTCTCTGTTTTATCTCACAAAGTATTTTAGAAGATATATAAGCACCAAACACTAAGCTGGCAAAGTAGAAATAGACAGCAAGGAACTTCACGGAAAATACAGCAAGTGTGAAAAATCCTCATTGAGGCATAGTTAATATGTAAATTTATGCAACTCCTATCCTACAGTATTTCTAAATTTGACCTGCAATTTTTTTCTGATATTCTTTATAAGTTTTGCATTGAGTATAAAAAACAATCATACCAATTCCTCACAGGAACTAAAGATTTTCTAACGCTAGGATTTGAAAAAAAAAATTTAACTCTCTTCGCATATGTAGAGGATATTACGCACAAACTGAAAGAAATGCAGCCGCAGTCGGCCCACGACTGTTGTAGTTTCCTTCAAGGCGAACAGGGGGCGTTATTCCAAAGCAAAACTCACCAAACACAATTTTTCAAGCTGCCCAAACACTCTGCACTAACCTGTGACTACCGCTCCTTCTTGATCCTCGACGGGCGGGGCACTCACGTTTGTTTGGAGTTACTATCAAGGAAGTTGGTAAGTCTCCCAGCTAGGATTTTTATTTTTTTTAAGATTTTATTTATTTATTTGACAGAGAGAGAGATCACAAGGAGGCAGAGAGGCAGGCAGAGAGAGAGGAGGAAGCCGGCTCCCTGCTGAGCAGAGAGGCCGATGCGGGCCTCGATTCCAGGACCCTGAGATCATGACCTGAGCCGAAAGCAGAGGCTTTAACCCACTGAGCCACCCAGGCGCCCCTAGGGTTTTTTGTTTTTGTTTTTGTTTTAAATATGATTTGTGCAGTGGACGTTTTAGTTAGGATTAATCTCAGGCAAAGGCTCGTTCCTGTGACTGATGAAAGATGAACACAAATGATTTATCCCTCTCCCATCAAGAGGTGAGTTTATTTCCCCTCCCCGTGAGTCTCTGGCTCTGCCTGAACAACAGGTGCGGGGCTGGGGCTGGGTCTCACTTTACGGGAACAGCCTCCCTCAGCTTCCTTCCTCTGGGGCCGCAGGCTCTCAGGACCCCCTACCCTGGAGAAGCCAACCATAGAGAAAGTCAGTGCAGAGCAAAGCGAACAGAGAGCCTCAGCTCCGCTCCCAGGAGGCAGCGTCCAGTCTCAGTCACAGGTGTGAGTCCTCGGGGATGATCCAGCCCAGTTGAGTCCCCAGCTGACTGTAGCCTTAACCGGCATCACACGGAGAAAAGAAAAGGAAAAAAAAAAAAAGGCTGCCGAGTTGAACCCAGGCAACCCAGAGGATGTGACAAACTCTCAGGCCTGTTGTCTGAGCTACGAAATTTTGGTGTGGTTTCTTCACTCAGTCATATGTATCCTAAAAATACTTGTCACTCACGTTTCACTTCGTGGCACACAGCCCCGTGTCCGCCACCGCCACTCTCAAGAATCTGTTCTGGTAAAGTTCCTCATTTAACAAATCACTGGGAAACCTAACAGGCAGCTTCCAGTGCTTGCCTTTCTGAAATTCCTGCTGCATTGCGGTCAAGAGGTTTCCTTTATATAAAGAGTAGGCCGATAATACTTGCACATGGTTCAAAGACGAGGAAGTTTAAAATTGTCACAAGCGGGTGACAATTCTATTGTCTTCTATTTTTTCCCCACACCTGGCCACTTCCGTGGCCACCTCTGCCCCCAAGGGGTAAAAACTACCCTTATTTTCTCAGTGTTTCTGTATCTACCCACAAATATGTTTCCCCTCGTCCCACTTTTTATTTACTTATTTTTAAGTCGGTGCCACACCAGCATGGAGCCCATCACGGGGCTTGAACTCAGGACCCTGAGATCAAGACCTGAGCCATGATCAAGAGTCACATGCCAACCCACTGAGCCACCCAGGCACTCCTCCTCTTCCCACTTTTTTTTTTTTTAACTTTTTTTTTAATTTAAATTCAGGTAGTTAACATATAGTGTATTATTAGCCTCAAAGGTAGAGTTCAGTGATTCATCAGTTGTATGTAACCCTCAGGGCTCATCCCATCCCATGCCCTCCTTAATGCCCAAAACCCACTTTTTAAACATGCATCTTATACACACTATTCCCATTAACAATTTATCTTGGAGATTTTTATATGTAGAGAATTCAATTTTAAGATCATATTCCTTAAAAAAAAATCTACCATATTGCTGACTCTAGATAAAAATGCTGTTTGTTCTGCTAGGGGATTTCTACACAGCCCACAGAAAGGTAAGAAATTCTGCATGAGTGGTTCTCCTTCCCTCTCAACTCATAAATGGCCAAACATGCTGTTTCTAATTGAGGCCTGCCGCTATAGGAAGAAAAAAGTAATGAACAAGTAGGTTATAAATGGATTTTTCCTATTTTGCCTTGTGGTGTAAGTTCCTGGCAATTATTTTTGATTGTAAGGTAAGTGCCTGATGTTAGGATTTTGAAGGCGGTGGACTCCATTTCAAAGATCCATCTCAAATAAACAGATGGCCAGCCACAGCACTAGCCAAGGGACCTGGCTGCCGCAGCCATGGAAATTCCCCTTTTAGAAAGCCCTGGGTGGCCTAGAAAGTGACCACTTGAGTAACCCTGCTTCTCCCTTCCTGCCCTTTAAATCGCGCACTTCATTGTTTTCAATTCACCAAGAAAGAGCAAGTCCTCAAAACTCTAGGCCCCCCCACCCTTGGACCCCATGAAGGCGGAACCCTATGGTCTCTCTCTTTCCACGACCTCACTATGTGGCCGTTGGACGTGCCATACACCCTCCAGGACCTGTGAGTAGCGAACCTTGTTTTTTCCAAGTTCCCTGATGGTTGCTGCTGGCAGGCATCCTGAATCCTGACAAGAACCTCGAGGCCTGGGTCAGCCCCAACATGGGCTCTGGGTGGGGGAATGCATGGGGGGTGGGGGGAGCTCGCCACCAGCAGCCAGGGCCCCACTGAGGGTCCCAGGCATCTCCAGCCAAAGGCTGAGACACAAAACACACCCCCACCAAATATTTCAGTTTTAGAATGAAAGTAGATTCGTGCTTGTATTTGAAGAGACATGGAGACAAAAGGAGAGTAAAGAACGGGAACTTAAATGTGCAAATCCCCTGGGTGTGTGACAAGTGCAAGACACTTCCCTTGTCCCCTAATAGTATTGTCTATTCAAGTAACCTTGAAATGAAAAGTTCCCCTGACATATGCCACAGGCAGCATTCTACTCTGGTGAGAGGAAGACAGGTCTTACTCGGTGAATGCTGTTAGAATAATGTGAAATTCAGACAGGGAAGAATAAAATTAGATTCCTACCCTACACCACAATGCTCAACATTTCAAATGAAAACAAAGTTAACACAAGCCAGGAAAGAACAAGAAAGGAAAATATACTTAAGATTTTGAGGTGTCTAGGTCTTTTCAAGCAAAACATAAAATCGGAGGAAAGGCTGGCAGGTTTTGTGCATAAAAATTTAAATCTCCTGTAAAGCAAAAGCTGTCATAAACAAAGCTAACCAGAAACACTCAAAGGAAAGAAGCGTGTATGCTAAAGAAAGCACACCGATGACTCATGTATGCACTGACACATTGGGAAAAATGACTAACAATTCAACAGAACTGGGGCAAACAACATGGAAATGCAATTCACAGGAAAAATACAAATAACCACTAAACATATGAAAATATGTGCCATTTTAATACTCAGGTGCATATGAATTGGCAAAAATTAAGATTCACACTATCATGGAAGAGTATGAGGTTACAGTTGCTTTCATACCTTGCAGTTGGGATCGAATTGATAACAGCTTTTGGGGAACACAATTTAGCAGCATCTACCAGAATTTAAAATGGGCATTCCCCCTAATCTAACAATTTTACACCTGGGAGCCTGTTACATGTATATATGTACACAAAGTTACAATGTTCTTGGGCCTGTTGCTTAACCTCTCTGAGACTAATCCTTTATTGGTAAAATGTTTATTATAATAACATGTGTATCCCCATTTGATTGTTATTTTTAAATGAGGTAAATTAGCCCATGGCCTGGTACAAAATAAATTTCAATGAATGTTATATACTGATACTACTACTACCATCATTACCATTTAATTATGATAGTTATGTTTGTGTACTTATAAATTATAAACAAAATGTACATCAATGGAGAAATACATATGAAATAGCATGCATATATATGCACATACAACTTTCTAAAATGTGTAAGCAAAATTATATAAAATATGTAGATTATTTGCATTTATTTAACAATCTGTGTGTGTGCATGCACACGTGTGTGGGGGGGATGGTGTAAAGGGGAAGAGTGAATGTGTTTTATAAAGGTCTAAAAAGGTACCAAGCTGTTATTAATGCCCAAAGTATTGGAACAAGGGAAAAAGTGAAGATAAACTTAGACTTTACCATGCATCATTCTGTAGTGACTGAATTTTGACATTTCTGAGCAGCCAATATAAGCTGGCATGGTCTCTCCAAGACCAGTGAACTTGACTCATCTAAAACCATAACAATTGTACCATATGACTTCAGTTATAACCAATTTGATCATCTAGTTTTTCAGATTTGAGATGTAGAAGATAATTTATAATCTAGATTTTGCACACCATTTAGGATGGCGAAGATTTACATCTAATTTTTCTTTTTTTTTTTTTTAAAGGATCTATCATCCTTTTTTTTTTTTTAAGGTTTTTTTTTTAATTTTTATTTATTCATTTGACACAGAGAGAGAGATTACAAGTAGGCAGAGAGGCAGGCAGAGAGAGAGGAGAGAGGAGGAAGCAGGCTCCCTGCTGAGCAGAGAGCCCGATGTGGGCCTCGATCCCAGGACCCTGGGATCATGACCTGAGCCGAAGGCAGCGGCTTTAACCCACTGAGCCACCCAGGCGCCCTACATCTAATTTTTCTAAATGGGTTCTGAAGATGAGCTTAAGTTTTTTGGAAAATCATCTTATTACTAACAATGGCAGATTAATGAGGCAATTCAGAATAAAATCATTTTATCATATTCTGATTAAGGAATTCTTCATTTGAGAAACCTATAAAACTTTTATATTCTTAAGGTAATACCATACATACAAATTATTAATAAATGCTGACATAATGGAATTCTCTAAAAGGATCACCTATTGTAAAGATAGTGGTCCCATGCCCTCAGCCCTGGGACTCTTGTTGGTGGATTAAAGTCTTCTTCCTCCTTCCCTGGGGGGTGAGGCTGGCTGAACATATCTCATCCCAGTTTCTGCCTTATTTTAAATACTCACTATCATAAGACATGCCCATCAGGATACCACATATATCCTAAAAATGATCAATTTATAGATAGCTCCTTTCCACCTTTCTATTAAATGAAACAATGCCCTTCTGTTTCTAACCCAAGATAGGAAAATTCATTAAATATGTCATCTTTCAAATTGGTAAAAAAAAATTTATGGGAAAGAAAAAAATTTTAAGATTTTATTTATTTGAGAGAGAGAGAGTGAGCGTGAACATGCATGACCAGGGGGAGGGGAAAGGGGGGCAGAGAGAGAGGGAGAAGCAGGGAGCCCAACTGAGCAGGGAGCCCAACACCAACACCGGGCTCGATCCCAGGACCTTGAGACCATGACCTGAACCGAAGGCAGTTGCTTAACTAACTGAGCCACCCAGGTGTCCCAGGAAAAGAAAATTTTACCAAAACAATTCTGTCAGTGATACTAAATTCTACTCAACAAACAAGAGGGTTTGGTACAACTGCAGAAATTTCACCAGGCACAATACCATTGATACAAAACCATTAGAAGTAAATTGTCATTCATGCGTTGCTCCAAAACAATTAAATTTTCATTCACACCAACGTTTATTATTTATATTTGCCAGAGTCTGCTACAGTTACAGATGCTCTCTCATTTGCAACTCAGACTACCTCTTACCCTCTTTACAGAAGAGGACTCTGAGGCTTAACAAAATGAGGTACTTTTCCCCAAATCTAGCACACATCTTACTGCCATCCCCCATTCCTCATCATTCCACATGTCAACATTCCACCACTGACTGGGGCTGATGAGAGAGAACTTTAAAATACCTGTCATCAGAATTTAATAACAATATCCTAAGGTACTGTCACCATTTTTTATTTTGTATGTGTCAAGAAATAAATCCAGGTACTCTTTTTACCCCGGCCTCAGTTCCACGAAACTTGAAAATAAATGTGGTAATGATTTCTTTCTTTCTTTTAGTGTTTACTCAACAAAAAAAATCTATTTCAAAGGAAGGAAACTCAATGAGTGTTTACAGTGCATATATGCCTCTAAGGTTAATTCACAGAAAATATTTTTAGCCTACTTTTCCAAAAACTACATGAATAATTTACATAAAACAGATAACTTTGCAGCATAATAAACTGGGAATTTTCCAGAACCAAAACTGCTTCATAACTATGAACATGGACAACTTGTAAAATAACCAACATTCTCACAAAAAAGTTTTTAAGTCTTTTGCGATCTATGATCATACTTAACTTTTTCTACCTATCACATTGTTAGTTCATACTACTGACTACAGACAGTAGCAACTCTTCTACCATAAAAGTATCCAGAAATTCTGAACGTCCTGCAATTTTAATTTTCATTAAAAGATGTAATACATTTTTAATGCTACGAAATCATTTCTATATAAATCATGTTGATTTTGGAATTGAAACAAAAAAGTAACACCAGATTTTGGTGAAAATACTTATGCACTCAAGTTACAAAGAAAGTTTTGTCTTTGAAAAAGAATATTTGATGCTCAAAAATCTACATTCTCCCAGCTGAAAACCATTGAAAAGTCATTTTTTCTTTCTGAGTACACTTACTGTAAATTAATCTTTCCACTTCCTCAGTTCTTAAGATTAATTCCCATTGTAAGTGTTCTAATGAAGTTCAGTTAAAGTTTAACTCAATAAAAACCAGCTTCCGAACATTTTAATTTAGACACAAACCTATTTTAGTCAACTCATGATTGAATTACAAATCATTCAGGCAAATTATAATTACTTCCTGTCATGCATATTTCCCAAAAATAGGAATATATACATTTTCCACAATTTTGAATATGTTCCTTTGTGTGTATGTGTGTGTTTGATTTACAAGAGAGCAGAAGTTCTCTTCAATTAACAATACCACTAAACTGATATCTTGTCACATAGTTTCTAACTGTAATGATGTCCATTTATCTTCTATTATTAAATTCGACACAACAAAAACACCTGCTACCCTGGATGTTACCACCATTACCTACCTCCCTTATGTTCTATACATACTACGTCAGTGCATAGACAGGGCAATTGTATGGCAATAAAATAATATATGTTAAAAAAAAAACACAGAATGTCTTACTTCTTCATACTACGTAAGTGCAAGTTTTTCATTTGTATAAACTTCCAACTATGGTGTTCATTTTGATTAGAGACAATACAGAATGACACGGGAATGTTGTTTTCAGTGATATGAAGTACACGGAGAGGGCACTTCTAAGAAGTCCTCTCCCTCCACCTCCTGACGCTTCCCTATCATAGTGTTCCTCCAAGGTGATGCAATAACTAAGTTGCCTGCACCAGAGTTGCCTCCTATCTTGCTAAAAATGCAGACTTCTCACCCCCATGGCTGCTGATGTACCCTTTCTACGGGGTGGGGGGTTGGGGGTTGGTCTGCGATCTCAGTTAACTCTTATAATACTGTGCTCTGAAAACCATTTTTCTGCAGTCCCTATCCTCAAAATAAAACCACAAACCATTAAGTGGATTTAAGGATTATTTTTAATTCTCAGCTGTACAAATTGCATTTTAAAATATAGGGATAAGGCACTACCATAAATCAAGAAATAAAATTAATTTTTACAGCAATCTGTAATCTTGTGTTATTTAGCATTTTAGTATAGCAGGATAATACGGTAAGAAGATGTAACAGCATAGACAGAATGCTGTGGTTAAGAAATTTTAAGCAAAACCGATGTACACTACTCACAGAGATTTATAGTCTAGGGACCTAAAAGTCAGTATAAAGGTGAGTTAATAATACGCCTGGAAATTGCATGTGTAAAAAGAATATAGTACTTTTTAATCACTTAAAAAGATATCAATCTTCATGTATCAGAGGGCAAGCATATTAATCAGGTAAAAAAAAAATGAAAATAAAAATCCCAGTGTCTGATTTCAAAGACCAGCTCCAAAGAACTAGACCAATAGGCCTTCTATTACTAAAATACCTGCGTGTTACTCCGTTACCAAAATATTAAAAAAACAGAAACCCTAACACATCCACGTTAATATCACCAGTAAATGGAACAAATCAACATTCCTGCTGAAATGTGCATAAATTAAATCTAATCACGAGGAAACCTCAAACAAATCCAAATTGAGAGACTTTTTTTTTTTTAAGATTTTATTTCTTTATTTGACACAGAGAGAGAGAGATCACAAGCAGGCAGAGAGGCAGAGAGAGAGGAGGAAGCAGGCTCCCCGCCGAGCAGAGAGCCCGACGCGGGCCTCGATCCCACGACCCTGAGATCATGACCCGAGCCGAAAGCAGAGGCTTTAACCCACTGAGCCACCCAGGCGCCCAAATTGAGAGACTTTCTACAAAGGAACTCCCTTGTATTGTTGAAAATGTCAAGTCACGAAGCATGAAAAGTCAGGGAGCCACTCTAAACTGGAAGAGGTGACAAGGAATAGTAACACCTGACCCGGGACATCTTGCCCGGAATGTGTTTGTGGTTTGTTCCCAGCATGCTGCTGAGGAGGTTTGAGGTCCAGGGTCTAGAGAAAGATACTCCATCCACATGAATTTCCTGATTTGGCTCATTGTACTATGGCCGTGGATGAGGATGTCCTTGTTCTTAGAAAACATACAGTGAAGTCACCACAAGTGAATGTTTTCAACTTACTCTCAAATGGCTCACAAAATATTATGTTGAGAGAAGGAGTGAGAGAGGAAGGGAAAAAGAGGGACTACTACAGCAAATGGGGCAAAGTGTCAGGGATGAGGAGTTCAAGGGAACACTAGCATTCTTGCAACTTTCCTATTAGGTTTAAAATTATTTCAGGGCGCCTGGGTGGCTCAGTGGGTTAAAGCCGCTGCCTTCGGCTCAGGTCATGATCCCAGGGTCCTGGGATCAAGGCCCACATCGGGCTCTCTGCTCAGCAGGGAGCCTGCTTCCTCCTCTCTCCTCTCTGCCTGCCTCTCTGCCTACTTGTAATCTCTCTCTGTGTCAAATGAATAAATAAATAAAAAATCTTTAAAATTATTTCAAAACAAAAAGTGCTAAAAGTATTTTTTTAAAGCTGCCAATAGGAACGCTAAAAAAATCTAAAAATTTTAGAATATATTTTTAAGCTTCCTATCTAGAGGAACTGCTTGTCTATTTAAGTTGTTTTATAAATCTAAAAATACAAATTGAATTTTCAATTCCATTCAATGCCTTCATACTAGAAATTACAAAACTGTTATTTTTTCTTCTATCAGCTATATATATATATATATATTCCAGATCACTATATAGGTTAATGGAAAATACTTTGTTTTACACATTCATTTGAAAAATAATTCAAATACTGGTTTTTATAGTTATTTTTTCTTATGGTTATTTCCTTCCTTTCCTTGTGCCTTAATGTTTTATTTAATCAGTTTCATATCTATAATTGATTTTGAGTCTATTTGAAAAGTTTTAAACCAGAATGTTATTTAGTGGTGGCGACACACCTGTATACACATAAGTAACAAAAAAATCCTGCCACATCAGATTACCAATGGATGACATTTTGTAATTATTTTGCAATGTGATTTCCTAGCCAATCTAACCTAACAATCGTGTCAGAGGTCTTACTGTGTAGGGTGGAGAGAGGTATGATAGGAAAAAGATGCCAATTCCCTTCAACAGTCCTTGGCACACAGTTGGCATAAAATAAATACTTGCGGGGGACAGGTTACTGTATGATTCCATGGCACTTGCCACGTCTCATCAGAAATCATAAGACAGTGGTATACCAAATAAATGCTTACAAATCCAAAGATGAGACAATAATGCACCTGAGAATCTACAGAGGTCAAGCAATGAAAGCTTTTGGTGAAAATGACTTTATGTTTATTTTGACATACTTCTTTTTTTAAAAAATTTATTTATTTCTCAGAGAGAGAGGGAGAGAGCACAAGCTGGCAGAGTGGCAGGCAGAGGCAGAAAGAGAAGCAGGCTCCCTGCTGAGCAGGGAGCCCGATGCGGGACTCGATCCCAGGACCCCGGGATCATGACTCGAGCCAAAAGCAGCCGCCTAACTGACTGAGCCACCCAGGCGTCCCATATTTTGACATACTTCTAAAAATTAAGTTATAACAGGGATGTTATTGTATTACTATCAAATTAAGGCTATGAAAAATTAAAGAAAAAAAAGACTTGCATGTGCTGTACCTATTGTATATCAATCTTTAAAGCTACAAAAAATGAAAAACAACCAGAATTTTGTGGAATGTCACTAAATATAATTGATAGTTGCTAGTATCACAATTTCTTGGTATATGTTCGTTAAATGCCAAGGCTTACAGGACTGAATGGAAGTTCTGTTTAATTCATGTTCTGGTTTGCTCCTGAAAAAGAAAAGTTAGGGTGACTTCAGGAGAATTCCAAAAGATGCATGTGCAGGAAACAAATGCAAAGGAATTTCAAATACTTTCTCTTTCAAATCAAACTCTAATTTAAGCACTTTATATTCTACCCAAGGGGCAGTTTAGAATTAGTTGAATATTGAAGATACTGAAGACAGACTAAATCTAAAGCTTAGGGATACTATGCTAACAAAGGTCACTAAATAATAGTTTGATGCATTTTCAGTTTTATTAAAGTTAATCACAATTCCTACTTCAGGATATGCCACAACTAAAGGAAAAAAGTTATTACAGCTGCTTGAAGGGAGTACAGGTTGAATTAACACAAGTTTTAGGAACAGCATTTAAAATATTTTTCGTATGACAGGTGTCTGACAGGATCAAGAAGTACGTGAACTTCTTATGCTACGGCACCAAAGGGAAAAACTCCCTGGAAATTTCTTCCATAGAAAAATTCAAGATAAAAACGGATCAAGCAAAGTAAAGGCAGAATGAACATTTGCATTTTGAAAATTAGTAACCTCATACATAGAATACACAGTGCTCGTTAAAACATTCGGCTGCAGAGAAATGTTAAAATGTAATAAAAGAAATAGCACCTTTTGAAAATCATGTTACCTAAAATGAAAGTTTGGAAAATGATTCTGAGCTGCAAATCTTCACATGAAGAAAATTGAGAAGGTGGTACCACAAAACAAACAGTTTGGAAAAGTGTAATGTTACATGTTGATTGCAAGCACAAATAGTGCAGGACATTGAAAGCCAAAATTCCACCTCCATATCTGTAATAGGCAAAAATAAATAAATAAATAAATAAAAATCATTTTCTTCTAAAAGTCACACATCTAATATTCTCTCTAAACTGGGTCAGTAAAGCAGCATACCTTAATGTAAGGGGAAAAAATTTAAAGGGCTTACTTAAAAATTAAAACCAGTATTAAAGTATCTTGAGTCTATCTACTAAACACATGGACAAAAGGCTTATTATAAGACTTCTTGCTTGAAATTCAATGGAATTCAGAATAAAGTGAGTCTGTTATGTCATACCCCAAAACTTTTCATTACCTAAGTCCCATAAGGGGATTATCAAAACATGATTTTTATTAAATGATTCCAGGTACAGAGAAGCCTTTCTCAGTCAGAGTTCTGACTATAACATTATGATCAGACCCAATGTTACTCTTTTTTCATAAATGAGGCAAAGTATGCACTTATATTCTTTCTAATCCCTTAAGATCCTTAAAGTTGAAAAGGTTGTCTTTGAAGGTTAATGCAAATAAAAATAAATTTGCTTAGCGGTATATGTAATTTTAATAGTCTAGACATATTCAAAGAATATTTTCCAACTGTAATATCTACTTGAACATTTTTGTTACACAGCTGCTTTATCTCTATCAAAAGTCCTATTAAAACAAATTATGTCCATGCTTCCCAAAATGATTATTAATCAAAAACACTGCCTTATACTTGTAAGAAACAGATCTTGGGTTCAGGAAATACCAATACATTATTAACACGTTATTATAATTCTGCATTTACTTTCATTTATAAATATCAGATAAATACCAGTGACAAGTATCTTAATGTTAAATCATTAAACTAATTTGTAAATATTGATTTAAAAACCTTAGAGCATATGCTGTGAAAAAAAAATAGTAAGTTTTTTTTTAAAGGGTTTTTTTCCCCCCAGGTAATACACCCAATTATTTTCTTAATGATTATCACCTACCTAGGAGTTGGTAATAAATATGGCATAGTTCTTACAGAAAATGTGAAGACACATACTGGCAAATACCACATCTCACATTATAGTCTAAGAAATCATACAATATGTAGTATTTCATAAAGTTGTTTATTCTTGTTATTAAAACTTAGACTCAAGTAATCCTGGTTATTCTGGAAAAAGCACCTTGTTCGGGGTCATCTTTTAATCATCCTTTTCTACAATCACTTCTCCGTGAAGCACCTTCCTTCTTTGGCGTAACATATGGAAATAGAGTTGTGGGAACACTAATGGAGAAAAAACAAATGAGGATGCTGTTGACAACTACTTACACTTGAAACCTCGGCCACGTAGACCCTCTGAGGGCAAGCACAGCCTCCGCCCGCAGGCCCCGCCCCCCACGCCGACAGACCGCAGGCCGAGAGCGCACGCGCAGAGGCCTGCATACTGTAGGTAGTCTCACACTGCCCCCCCCCCATCCCCGGGCAGGCCCCCCCGCAGGCCTCCGGGGTTTCCAGGCTGGCCTTCTTTGATGGTGGCTTTTACAAATTGAAGGTTTGTGGTCACCCTGCCTCGAGCAAGTCTCCTGGCCCCGTTTTTCCAAGAGCAGGTGCTCACTTCGAGTCTCTGTGTTACATTTTGGGAATTCCCCTGATACTGCAACCTTTTTCATTATTATTATCGTACTTGTCATTCTGATCTGTGATCAGTGATAATGACTCGCTGAAAGCTCTTATGATTGTGAATATTTATTAGCAATAAAGTATTTTTTAATTAAGGCGTGCACAGCGACGCTATTACACACTTAACAGACTACAGTATAATGTAAACATGATTTTTATATGCACTGGAAACCACCCCCCCAAAAAATCATTGGATTCACTTTATTGCAATATTAGCTTTAGTGGTGAGAACTGAACCTGCAGTATCTCTGGGGTATGCTTGTAATGCTGGGGATTCTTTAGCGAAGTTAAGTAGCTTGATAAATACACCTTCATGAGCTGGAACGCTGTGCCAGAATGTTCCAGCGCCAGGAAAATTGCCCCGGCTGGCTCCTTCTCCCGGGTCCATCAGCTATCCTGTACCGTGAGGCATCTCATGAACATATGTGGGTATCTAAGCCCACACAACCCAGCTTCCTCCATACGCCTCACAAACAGCTGCCCCTCAGCGAGCCCTTGATCTCAGGGATGTGTACACTGGTGACACCATCACCCCTCAGGAAAACAGAACAGGAAAGGCGTCTATCTGTGCAGTCCCTAGATCCACGCTCAGTACCACGTGCGCAGCAAATTCCTGGGTCTCAGGTTTCTAGAATGTGTGTTTCTAGAAGGGAGGGGAGGGCCTGGGCGGAGGACTGAGCAGTATCAGTGGGGGGCCAAATTAGGACCCTCTAAAACAGGGCCCAGAGCAAGAGCCCCTCTCAAATTTGCTTAAATTGTAGTGTTTATAGTGTCAATGCTAGAGGATGAACAAGTTAACATCAGCTATAAACAATACAAATGAAAAAATATTTCTGAGAATGATGGACAGAAGGATTAAAACCAAGTAACCTAAAGACCAAAAAAGAAAAAAAAAATGCCTCAGAAATCTTGCTTATGCAACTTTGGTGAACTATTTTTAGAACTTAGCCCAAATGGAGCAAAAATGCACAACAGTTTTGTTTTTTTTTTAATTTAGGTACTACCCATCCTGATAAATGTAATCACACCATATCGAGTGGCCTAAATACACCCAGGTAAAATATACTTATTGCTAACTGACCAATTACTGAAAATACATCTAGAACATTCTTAGTGTAGCAGAAGTACGGGCTTGAGTTCAAACACTAGCCTTATTTACTAGTCGGGTGTTTTTTAAACAACGCCTATATATGATGTCCTCCTTGAAATGCCCTCTGATCTGTGATGTCATTATTGAAAAGTGGGAACTACCAGCATTTCTTTTGAGTGCTAAAGTACTCAGAGCACTGTTAATACTTTTAACTAACAAATAACTTAATAAACAAAGTACAACTAATCATGTGACTGCTCATATTAATAATCAAGTGGAAAACATCCCCCTGGCAGACTCCTGCCCCAGGAAGTGGGACCCTCAGGGACCACTCAGGGTCAGTAGGGTGAACTGAGAAGCTGCCAGCCAACACAGGCCAGAGTCTACGTCTCCCAGGACACCAGAAAACACCCAGCCAACAGTTACTGGTTTGATGCTTTGGGGCCATGACCTGCTGGGCCCTGGGTTTCCATGGAGATGCTGCAGTTGTCATAAGGAAGAGGGGGACCTGATACCCAAACCTCTACCTATGATATGAACAGAAGCGAGCTCTGGTTCTGCTCCAGACATGGTGCTGCTCAACAGAAGCTGGGGAAGCAGATAGTGTGAATGAGTGCTGCAGGTGAGCACCCCGGGTCCTCCTGATCCCCGTTCCCAGGGGCGGGAGACAATCTGATGAGAGTCAGGCTGAAATGACAGCAGATGAGAGAAAGGGAAACAGTCGGACCATCAGGTCAATTTTTATTTTGGAAAAGTTTAAAAGTTGGAGGCCTCAAGGGACTAGCCAAGTTTTATGCTCACCCCCTTTACATAAAATATTTTATGTAAAATATTTTTTCTATTTTATTTAAATATTGCATCAATGCAGATTTTAGATGCTATAAATTTTTATTTCCTTTGTTCCCTTACTGACACTAGTGTCTCTAATTTTATCGAGAAGGGTAAAGAACAGCCTTGCTTTATGTTCCTATTCCCTGTTAGTGACTGTCAAAATTTGACCTAAAAACCTACCACTATTGGCATTTAAGTGAAGTGAGTAAAGCTTCACCAATTCATGGCAACTACTGAAAGGTGATGAGAAATCAGTGAAGAGGCTGAGTTGCTCAAAATATCTCGAGAAAAGCAGCTTCATTATGTTCTAACTTAGAGAGTAACATACACAAGACTAAAAAGTACTCCTAAATAACTTTTCCAAGTGTAAGCTCAAGGATTAGACAGAACTGAGCTGACATTTTCTTGAACTAAATGTTTATCTTCAGATAAATAATTCTAAATGCTGGCAAATGGTTCACTGATGTGTGCTCTATCTTTTCTTTAAAAAAAAAAAAGGTCATGCCGCTTCTCTTTAAGTGATTCTGAGTAAGCAATCATTTGTGTATTGATCTACTCACCTTTTTCCTTACAACTTTAGGAAAGAGTCCTTTTTTGACTCACTCGACTCTTCCATTATTTAAAATTATGAATACACGTGGGGTTGAACAGAGGTTTTGATGTATTTGTAAGCCATCACGTCTCCTAGCTTATTAAACTAGTGATCACAATACTTTACAAAAATGTTTGCAGCATATGCTAAATCAAAGTACTAATGACCATATACTTACATGGTATATATGAGGCCATGGTTATAAGAAGGAAATAGTAGTAGTCAAAAGAGACATTGTATTTATTAGGAAGTCTTATTGAAAACATTCCGGTCTTCTTCACGTATGGTAAGGCAGCATATATTGTAAGAAGTTCACCAACAACTCCGACAGGATATAAGATGATAAAAAAATTATATCTGGAGAAAGAAAGGCCCCAGAGAATTATTTTTCTAGAATAATGATTGGATTTGACATCATTATCCTTTTGCTACTATTGTTTTTAAACTTAAAAATACACATATTTACAGTGCCCCTCACAGGTTGATTTTTTTATACTTTAATCATTTGCTTATAAATTTATCCTTTTTTCTCATAGCACTTTCTATTTTAGATGGCAAGATCTTAAGTCAACTTACTTTACAGTACTGAAACAGTGGTATATGTGTTAACAATGTATATGCGTGTAGTTTTGTATTGTAAAGGATCTAAGTGTTATAAATATTATATCATAAAGCACCTGTAAGTATTATAAGGCATTGTAAGGGTAACTTCTTTGACATCTGGAATCAAAACTGAATGGGAGGCACCTGGGTGGCTCAGTCGTTAAGCGTCTGCCTTTGGCTCAGGTCATGATTCCAGGGTCCTGGGACAGAGTCCCGCATCGGGCTTCCTGCTCAGCGGGAAGCCTGCTTCTCCCTCTCCCACTCCCCCTCTTTGTGTTCCCTCTTTGACTGTGTCTTTCTCTGTCAAATAAACAATCTGTAAAAACAAAAAAACAACCAAAAACTGGCTTTTTTTTCCCCTTCAGCTAGTCATTTATTGATCAAGTGCTATGCTTTAAAAGACCAGTTATGATCCTAATTTTATATCTAAATCTTGAAATTACCAAAGTGGTTCTTGGAGTTCTTGGAGGCATTTGGAAACCCCTTTGTGGCTACTAATTAAAAGAGAGTTAATTACTATTTCAGAAAACTGAAATAACACTACTAAATATATATTTATATATTTGGTATATTTAATGTATAAATAACATGAAAGTATCAGGAACTACTAATGAATATATTGTCTAAAACTGCTCTCAGAACAGGTAAGACAAGCTGTTTCCAAAATTCCCACGTTAAAGGAACAGTTTGCTTAAAACAGCTAAGAAAGTTCTATTCAAAATCCAAAAATCACAGTTTGTTCATTTGGGCTGTGGCAAGGTCTCTAAAGCACAGTAAGCCAGCCATTACTCATGCCTATGGTGAAGGGAAGGCTCTATAAGTATCTGTGGGCCTCCAGCAGGAAGAACTTGAAGGACCCAAGGCAACAACATTTCTCCATTAAAGAAAATCATTTTTCTCTAAGGTAGGTACCACAGAAAATAAAGGTTAAAATGTTGGTGGAAAAAAGATACATACAATTAATCCATATTTTATTTCATCATTTTGTTGGCGTTAAGATATTTGTAAAGAAATATAAATTTATCAGTATGGCAGAAACTTGGAGACAACTTAAAACTCACCTCATTACTGTATGTCAAGGATATACACGGGTAAGAAATGGTATGAGAACAGAATTATTTGCCAAAATAGATGCAGTGGTAAATGGAAAGACCAATGATCCTTTTACTGTCCCTGTTTATCTCCTCCTTGCTGTGGGTATATCATCTGCTTTCTTACTATTAGTAGTGTAGTTATTTGTATATTATTTAAATCACTCTTTGCCAATCTTAATTTCCTAACTCAACTTAAAAATCATATAACTAAACATTTTATAATCCCTTTTCAAGTAAAATATTCAAACTTATTTATGTAGTTTTTAAACTTTATGTGACTCTCCAGTGATTTTTCTGGAAGTATTGTTCTTAAACAGAAAAAAGCATATCACTCCTAGAGTAAACTAGTTTGAAGCCTTCAGCCACTGATTATTTTTAATGCAATGAAAGCAAATTATATAATTTACTGTCTTTGCACTTTAGAAAGATTGGATGTCACCAACTCTGTAAGTTTTGATGGCAGCATGAGAAACTTAACTACCTATTCAGATAAAGAATTCCTCGTTAAAGGTTCCTGTTACCTAAAATTTTTTTGAAGGGAATGCATTTTTGAAATTAAAATGGAAATTAACATCAAACATAACATACAACTGCCTATTCAGTGGGCTTTTCTAGGAACACTTCTAACATATAAGTAGAATGGAAGTATATTCAAACTATCGCAGTAGGCTATTTATATATAAGAAGCCATTCTTACTGTGAAGTTTTATTTGAGAATGACAACTTCAGCATTTGAACATAAATACAAATATTATTTTAGGTTTTTTAATGAGGTTGGGAAACATATATAGATGGTTGGGCTCTTTTAAGATTTTTAACATGAAATATAATTACTCATGATTATGATTAACTGACATGTATTATGCTAACACGTACATTTCAAAGTTGAAAGATCTTATAGTACTTTAACATTAATTTAACATTAATTCAATTGACAAAGGATTTCTAAACAGCAAATTTAAACATGTTTTGAACTTTTCCAGAAAGTCAAGACATGCAAAATGCATTCCAAAAGGCAGACAAAACATTAAAGACCATTATCTTTCCGAAACAAATTCTACAAATACAGCAAATGAAGAGACTATAGCATGAATTAGTATTTTCAAAGGTGCTGGAGGTCCAGAAGATTGAGGTCATGCAAGAAGCAAGATGCACTGAGATTCATTCTAGGATTAGTCTGGCAACACTCCAAACTGCCAAACGTGTGAAAGGCCCAATTGCTCAAAGTGAAAAAACGCTCGGTTACAATGAGAATAAAACCAACCTAACACATAAAAATGGGAGCGCAGCCTTCTTATGAGAGACAATAGGTTTAAGTTCAAATTATAATTTTGAAGCATTTCAATAAACAAAATGGTAAGCCACAAATGTCTAAAAAGGAGCAAGAGCACATAAAAAAATCTGAGTAGGGACGCCCAGGGGGCTCAGTTGGTTAAGCAGCTGCCTTCGGCTCAGGTCATAATCCCAGGGTCCTGGGATTGAGTCCCACATCGGGCTCCTTGCTCAGCAGGGAGCCTGCTTCTCCCTCTCCCTCTGCCTGCCACTCTGCCTGCTTGTGCTCTCTCTCTGACAAATAAATAAAATTAAAAAAAAAAAAAAGGCACTTAAAAAAAAAAATCTGGGGGCACCAGGGTGGCTCAGTGGGTTAAGGCCTCTGCCTTCAGCTCAGGTCATGATCTCAGGGTCCTGGGATTGAGCCCCGCATCGGGCTCCCTGCTCAGCGGGGAGCCTGCTTCCTCCTCTCTCTGCCTGCCTCTGCCTACTTGTGATCTCTGTCTCTCTGTCAAATAAATAAAAATCTTAAAAAAAAATCTGAGTATAAATATAATTAACAGTGATTATCTTCAGGGAGGAGGATTATAAGCAATTCAAAAGGTTTTTTCCCTTAATTTGGGGTTTTTTATATATTCACGAGCTCATTATATTTCTACATGTATAATATATGAGTTATGATAAAGGAGAAACTACTTAAGAAAATGTGTTAGGCTTTTAGTATACAGTGATCAAAACCAAATCTGATTGACACTGGTTGTATGTTACTTCCAAACAAATTAGGAATGTGTTAATATAAATATCAGAGTTTTTAAAAATAGAAATATGGAGATAACATGGTTTATAATATCTCAAAACAGGATTTATAATATTGGCAAACTGGATATGATCTAGATCCGGGCAACTGAGAACTGGTCATACTATGGAATATTGGGCAGCATTAAGAGTTACAATAGATCTAAGTATTCCTGTTTTGATTTTTAAAAAAAAGAGTTCCAAGATACAAACAAAAAGCAAATATAATGTCATTCTATTTATGTTTTTAGAAACTCATGTTTGTGTGTTCACATTTTCATCAATATGAAAAAGTGTGGATGGGTCAACTCCAAACTTTTTCCCTCCAGGAGAAAGTAGTGGTCAGGAGGGAGTATAAATAGGAGCTTTCCATGCTGAGTCAAAAGATTTCTGTACGCCTTTGAATTTCTTACAATGAAAATGTATTATTACTTCTGTAGTTGAACAAAAAATTTAAAGGATGAAAATATCGTTGAACCCTTTTACTTTACCTGTGTGGAAGAGACACAGAGGGGACAGACATAAAGGGGATATAGCTATTCTCCCCCAACTGTCTCCTTGCACTTCCCACTACCTAGCATCTCACATATCTGTTAGTTGTTTTATTTTTTTGGTCTCCTATGTCTTGAAGGGACAGAGGTTTTTTTTGTGTTCAACCCTGCATCTCAGGCACAGAGTCAGTACACAACACGTGTTGTTGTTGTTGTGACTCTAAGTACAACACAGGAAACAAAAGGAACAAATCTATGCGGCTCGTGATCTGTTCTTCAAACTGCAGTCCTGTTTTTATAATAACTTTGTGAAATACCTGCTCAAAGAATTCAAACTTAAAAACAAACAAACAAACAAACAATCCAGAACATCTTTTACTTGAAAAATATATTTAGAGACACCTGGGTGGTCAGTTAAGCATCTGCCTTCAGCTCAGGTCATGATCCCAGGGTCCTGGGGATCGAGTTAAACATTGGGCTTCCTGCTTGGCAGGGAGCTTGCTTCTCCCTCTCCCTCTGCCTGTTCCCCCCTATTTGTGCTCTCTCTCTTTCTGTCAAATAAATAGACAAAATCATTAAAAAAAATAAAAAGGTAGATATATTTAGGACCCCTGAAATATAAATTCTGTCCACATTCCAAAAATATAGCTTAAGTGTGACTTTTAAAAATGTCTGTCTCTGCTACTTAAAACACCAAAGAGACTGACATTGTATATGTGGATACTAAATTGTGGATACTAGATTATTAAAATAATTTAAATCATTCAGAAAAAAATGCTGTATTTTTGGCACAGAGTTTAATTAATATAATTTTTGAAAATGTATGTTTTGCTTTCAAAGAAAAATGAATGACCAATTCGGGTTATGTAAGGATACTTGTGTAACTTCTCTGGCACTGATTTTACTAAAAATATATATTAATGATTTTTCTCTGATCATTAAATTAAGCCTTTAGAATTCAAGTCACAGCACTGTTAGTAGCCAAGAAAACAGCATCCTGGCATCATCGGCAAAGACACAAATTTTCCTTCTCTGGTGTTAGCACACAAAACACGCATGCACTTGTGAGAAACTAAACTGCAAGACATCACCACCTGGCCCATTTAATGAAGTATGGCAAGTGGTCGAGAAGACTGAACGTGTAGAAGGAATAGCGAGTGATCTCTGTCACAGTCCACGCGACCAGAAAAAGCACCACGCTCTCCTCATTCTGGATCTGCAGAATCACAGAGAAATCCAGTGTGGTTTAACCTTGAACATTTTTCTCCATGAAGATATTTTAATTATTTACTGTGTGTCTTTGATTATACTAGAATGTCAGGGGTAGACAGAGGCAAGACAGAAAACTTAACGCAGTCACCAACTACATAATTCATAACAACACACAAAGGTGTCCTAGGCACAGGAATGGTCAAATTTCTACTGGTGTCTCTTTCTCAGCCTTTGCTCCAGCTGCTAATTCAACCATCCTCTGAAAACATCACCCCCTCAAAGCCAGCATGGGAACAATCTGACACTCTGACTTCCTGTGGTTCGTCTGATGGTACCCATCCTACTGCAGTACTAGCTACTGCATATGTCCAGTAGTCTTTCATCCTGTGACGACCATTTGCATTCAGGGCCTCACCATCTCCATCCAGACTACTCTAACAGCCTAAATAGCCTCTCCACTCTTACTCTCTTCATGGATGGAAGTCTTTTCTTCAATGTAAAACAAAAACAGATTTGGAAGCAGTGATCCTATGATTTAAAAGCTTTTTGGCTCCCCATTGCTTAACAGGACAAAAGGATCATATTCAAGGTTCTCTACAGTCTGAGCTCAGAAATCTCCCCAACTTCATTTGCAGTCTCTCAACCTCCCACTACCAGCTCTCTCGCTGGTAACACCAACTTAGTATTATTTCCGTAACATGCTCTGAACGTTTACACCTTAACACATGCTATTCCCTCCAATTATAATGCTACTTACTCCCTTTTTAGCTCCCATGGAAAACCCTTTCTCACCCTTGAAAATCCAGCTAAAGCATCACACCCTCTGGAAAACTTTTCCCAAACTCCTCCTTTCGCCCTGAGCAGTTACTTACTCACTTTCCTTGTTCATATCTGTATTATAACATTTGCCAACTTGTGTGAAAGTCTGTCTGCCTGACTCTTGGGTATCCATCAGTGCTGTCCTTACCCATTCCTTTCTCAGGGAAGCCTGCCTTCCCTCCATCAGGCCAAGTCCCCAGGTACACTGTAATACATATTCATCTCTGATTTCAAAGCACTAACATAATAAAACAATTACAGTTGACCCCTGAACAATGTGGGGGTTAGGGGCACCAACCCCTGCTGTGTACTCCAAAAACCTGCATATAAGTTTTGACTCCCCAATAGCCTACTGCTGACCAGAAGCCTTATCGATAACCTATAAAGAGCTGATTAATATACATTTTCTATATGTATTATATATGGTATTATAATAAAGCAACCTAGAGGAAAAGAAGTCATTAACAAAATCGTAAGAGAAAATACGCTTACAGTACTCTATCAGAAAAAATTTATAAAAAGAAAAAATTCTGTGTATTAATGAACACGTGCAGTTCAAACACACATTGTTCAAGGTCAACTATATTTGTGCAACTACTTGCTTACCACTGCTCCCACTTACAGGATCCACAAGGCAGGGACTACATTTGTATTATTAACTGCCAGGTCCCTAGCAATCTCAGGCTAGAACAGTTGTGCGATCAGTATCTGCTGAATGATTCAACATCTCTATGACAGCCCCCCACTTGCCAACAACCAGTACACATATAGCTGGAATGGTCCTATCCATTTGTGTAAATCCAGACATGAGCGCAGTGTCAAGTGTACAGAAGGCACTCAATAATGCTGGCTGAATTAATTAAAGAGGGGTAGACTATCGTTGAAAAACTAAATAGTAATACTAATACAGAGATCCTTTGGAGGATAAAAAAAAGATGGGCCTTTTTTCTCCCGGGGGCTAGCAACCCCCGTTAGATTCTCTCTCACTTCTTTTCCGCAGTGGATGCCGGCAACCCTGTCTTGTCTTTCTCCTTCCTCAGCCTTCAGACTCTTCGTAGTCCCGGCCCCACTGTCTGGAACAGTCTTTCTTTTATTCTGTTTATGGAGGACTCCTGCTTTTAAACTACGCGGCAACCTGAATACAAAGTCTGGCTCTCCACGTGGCACGCTCTCACTGCTAAGGGCACGGTAGTCACTGGTGAGGGGCCAGGTGGACCAAGGGAGTTGAGTGAAAGACAGTGGTCTGGAGAGGCTAACGTGCAGAGTGGTGAGAGAGCAGAAGGACAGTGATCCGTCCCCGTGCAGACGGGGGCCAGTAAGTCTCACAGACAAGGAAAGGGAGTTCAGGTATCATTTCAAGCAGACGAGGGACAAGAAAGGCATCTCAGGAATGGAAAGGAGGCCATAGATCTGTCCTCAAGTAGACAGGAGACACCAGAGGCTGTCAGAAGGTCAAAAGGGCCCATCTGGGAAATGTTTCTGTCATGGGTTTAAAAGGCCCAGTGTCTTGACATAGTGAGCATGGTGTGTATTTGTCTAGAAGGGTTTAAGCCATTAATTAGATTAGGGTCTGTCTCCTGTCATGCCTCAATAAATAATATGCTAATTTCCCTAAGTTCCCCAGCCCTTCCAACTTTTCATTTAGTCTTTCCCATTTGTTCAGATCTACAGAACTATATTTGCTTTTTCATGCCTCTTGCTACAACACTCTATGGTGAATGAGGAAAAATACGCTATTTATAGTGGCGACTTTAATACATAATCAAAGAGAATATACATTAATAGAAAACTTTCAGTTAACTATTTGACAGAATATGAGTATTACTTTTAAAAACTGGGAAACATCAGAGGAGAATAGATTATGGATATAAATTTTTAGTTTTTCTTGTGTTTCAAGGTCATTCTACTAATGCACTAAGTCGATGTACAATCACACTTAAATCCAAACCCAGCCCTTTTTTTGCCTAGTCGTTCTGCTTCCTGAAATACAGCAATGTTAGTATTTTAGATTCTTATTAATAAAAAAGCTTTCCTGCAGGCTCATGAAGAGAACGTGTTAGTGTCACTTACTGGTTTTATACTGTGAGTAATGAGCCACACCATAAAGATTCTTGAACTCACTTGGACCCCAGCCACAATCACAGAAGTAGGTACAATTCCTTAAAGAGAAAAACAAGTCAACCACTGCCCTAAAGGCAATTTATACTGACAATAAAAATTAAATCAGAAACTTACCAATTAAACAGTGGACTATCTGTAAGCAAGTAAAAAAAATCATAAGTCAATAGCATGCAACATAAAGTAAATCCCAGTGAGCACTGGTTTTCTACAAATCTATAGGTGGCATGTCACCAGCAAAATAAGACTGATTTTGTCCGACAAATAATTTTTCAAATAAATATTACAACAATAGGAAAACAGCATCAATAAAAACTTACCTCGAGCAAGGCAAATGTCTGGAAAAATTTAAGTGTCTTCTGAATACTTTTATATAAACCTTTGTGTGTTCCTTTTTCCATATAGAAACGTACCATGGCAATAGCTAAAACCAACCACCTAAAAGAAATAAAGGTATTTTATAAAGTTCTATCAAAATGAATACCAATGATCTTCCTGAAAAGAAATAGCGTAATTTATATAATCATATCTTGTTTTATTACGTTCTCAGTTTATTATTCTATTTAACAAAGCCCACAGGAAGAAATGCCATTGCTTTTACATTGACTCCTCAAGGCGATGAAGAGATCAACTAGATTCAAATGTCAAACAATGTCCATTTCATTTTTGGTTTCAGCAGACTGACTGAAGAAATGATATACCCGAAATGAGGTTATTATAAAGCAATTCATAATTATATAAATATTTCTTAAAATAAAAAGCTGTTTACATGTAAGAATAAGTAAAAGTCTTACATAATAATTTTTTTAGAATTTGCACTAAACAACAATTGTGCCACAGGAGGGCATACATACAGAAGGTCAGATACGGGCTTGCTTTCGAAGAGTTTGCTTTACAAAAAGGACAAAATACATATCCCTTCCCTTTTCAACTTCTACTTCTACACGACAGAGAGGTTCTGTGCTGTGAAGACCAGCACTTCTTACACAAGCTAGAGACACTAATGAGGGTTCATTTTTTTCCAGTTTCCTTCACAATTACAAGAGAGCACTTTTAAGTTTCAAAAAGTTAACACCATCTGTAACTTTTTAAAATCCTTAGTAACACACCCATGGAAATGAGCAGCTACTCCACCCTTTTTTAGTTCAGTTCAAAATGTCTAGTTATGTGGATTTATGAATGATAACATCATTATACAGTTTTAACTTTTTAATTAAAGAACACTCATAAAATGGACAGTTTAAAAATGCCCCACAAAGGAAATACTGATTAAATATGATGAACATGGTCAACAAGGTCAAGAGAAGAAGATGGCGGCTGGCGCTTCTGTTCTGAGCACTTCCACCTCTCCTCAGCACACGCTGAGCGGAAAGCAAGGACGTTCTTATGAGGTGTGACAAGAAGTCAGGTAAAATCTGAAATTATCAGCAAGACCTTCCAAAGATGGAAATGTTAATGATACCAGCTACACTGATAATAACACGTGTACTTTCAGAATGCTTTCGATGTTCTAAACGCAGGGTGCCTAGGTGGCTCAGTGGGTTAAAGCTTCTGCCTTCAGCTCAGGTCTGATCTCAGGGTCCTGCAACTGAGTCCTGCATTGGGCTCTCCGCTCAGCAGGGAGCCTGCTTCCCCCTCTATCTCTCTCTGCCTGCCTCTCTGCTTAAGTGTGATCTCCCTCTCTCTGTCAAATAAATAAAATCTTTTAAAAAATGTTCTGAATGCACATTTAACATATTAATATTTCATGCTCACAAATTCCCTGTGAGGTACAGACTGCTATTATCCTATTTTGCTGCTGAGGAAACAGGCAGAGGAGGTCACAGAGTGAGACAGCTGGGATATAAACCCACCCCTGAGCCCAGAGTCTATGCTCTTGAACCATGACGCTGTACTGGTTTGGCTCTAGGCATATACTGTGCCTTGGGCTATTAATCATATTCTTTGCTACATTTGAATTACAAGTAAATCTTAAAAGTTATAAAGAGAATTGTGCTCAAATATTTTAACCAATAATAGTGTGTTATCAAAAAGGTTTGAGGGCTACTGTTGTACATGAGACAGTCACCCTGCAGAGACATCAAGATTTGCCCTAAGTCTTAAAGTCAACAGTGTAGGTAGAAATAAACCCTGTGAGGTCTCCCAACCCCCCATGCTATTCTCGCTCCACAATA
The DNA here is from genome assembly GCA_002007465.1 of Ailurus styani. Lineage (NCBI taxonomy): Eukaryota > Metazoa > Chordata > Mammalia > Carnivora > Ailuridae > Ailurus > Ailurus styani. The sequence goes on from LNAC01001250.1 coordinate 91,569, forward strand.
CCCTGGCTTTACTGGATTCAACTGATTGCTTCATCCCGTATGTGGGCCAACACTGAATTCTGTGCTGGGTTAATCTGGGAGACATTTATATGCCTTCCAGGTTTAAAATGTTATGATTTCACCATCTTCAATTCTAAGTCCTTATACTAACAATAAGAAAAAAAGTATATTTAGATATTTAAATGGACATTTTCATACACTTGTCTTTTTTAAGAAAAATCCAAATCATATTTTTACAAAAGATCACTTTGAGAGGTAATTATTAATCTACCAAAGAATTCATCAAAGGATTCATGTAGATGGCAACTTTTCTACATTTTTAAATAGAAAGATATAAAAATCCATGTATTATAACGTGGTAACAAATTTCACTGTTGTTCCATAGGTGGCAGTGTTGTACCACCTAGTATAGTACTAGGATCTTACCAATTACTAACTGTTTAAAATAAAAGAAATTAATACTCTGGGTGGTGTTAGAAAGGACCACGGAGCTATCTATCCTAACTTCTCATCTGTTTTTCAGGCACTGTGGCCAGGAGCTAATCTGAATAAGTGCTTACTTTCTAAGCCCACCATCACAAAAGGATGACAAAGTGTCATATAGGGGTCCTACATTTAACTAACTTTGCACTTTCTATATTCATTGGTTTAGTAATTACCCTTATTTTAAAAATGCAAAAGTAGAGCTTCTACAACTGGGAATTCTTTTCTAGAAGGTTCTGTTTTTAAAAAATAGCCCAGAGTGACTGATTATCCAAATATGAATCCATAGAGATATGCTCAGTCCTTGAGAAAGTACTCTCTTTGGGAAATATAAAAACATGTGCTTTATACGTAAAAGATTGCTTGCTTGTTAGCTTAATTCTTTCTTTATTCATTCATCTCCACGTTCAACATTTATTGTGAAGCCAGGGAGTGTGCTACATGTTGGGAAATTAGAAATAAGTAAGACCTAGTCCTTGTCTCAAGGAACTATTAAATTAGTAAGTAAGAACACAAAACAGTGCTGTAACAGGAAGTATGTGCCATAACTCTAAACACAGGGCCTTCCTGCCATGGCACTCACCACAATGACCCTCAAAAATCTTAATTGAAGGAGTTCTTTCTTCTGGCTATCTTGGGGGCTTTTCCTCCTGACGTTTCTAGGAGACAATCTGCTCCATGAGAAACTTGGTTATCTACACCTGTATCTTCTTTTTTTGTTTCAACACTTTTTAGATATTAATTATGAACAACTTCGCACAGACACAATGATACAGAGAATGGTATAAGGAACCCCCGTGAGACCACTGCCCAGCTTCAAGCATCATCATCTAATAGACAATCCTTTATCATCCAAACCTCTATTCACTTCTTTTCTTAGCATCCCTTCCCCTCATTATTTTGAAGGAAATCTCATACATTCTATGGCCTTATTCATAATAAGAGAATTGCTTTTAATAAACATTACCATAATACCACCATCCCATGTAAAAAATCTTGGATCATAAAACATACAGTCAGGATTTAAATTTTCTCATTTGTCTCATAATTTTTAAAAATCGTGATTGAAATAAAGTTTATATGTTGTAACTAGTTGCTATGTCTTTCATTACTCTTAATCTATAGGTTTCCCCTCCCTTCCTCTACCCATTCATTTCTCCCTCCCTCTCTTTCTTGTGAAATTTGTCTGTTGATGACACTGAATGGTTTGTCCTGCAAAGTTACCCACATATCATTAATTATGTTCTTCTGTCCCCGTATTTCCTGTGAAGTTGACAGTTCCACACGCTTGATCAGATAGATTCACATTTGAGGCTAACTCCCAAATTATGTTGTGTACTTCCCAAAAGAGCACGTAATTTCTGGTCATCCCTTTTGTTTGTGATGTTAGCTTACTGCTGATCATTGCTCAGAGCCATTATTTCGGCTTTTACTGAATGATGGTTATGTTATAATGTTATCATTTCTTCCTGACACATCCGATAAAGTAACCATGTGAAGGTCGTCCCAGAGATGGTCTCTGACATTCATACCATCCATACTTTCATACACTGTTCATTGACACCTCTAAACTTCCTTTCCTAGACTAAATTGAAACTTTTATTTAGTGGCCAATATGTGTTTCAATGTACTGCACATAGACACTTGTGCCAATGGAGTTAAGCTGAAAGGTTCATGAAAGAAAAAGCCAGATAAACTGGACTTCATTAAGAGTAAGACCTTCTCCTCTTTGAGAGACACTGTGGAGGAAATAAAAAAACCAAGCCACAACTAGGAGAAAATATTTACAAATCACGTATCTGGTAACAACCTATATGCATACTATATAAAAAACTCTCAGAACTCAGTAAAAGAAGAATCAAACGACCTCATTTAAAAACAAAAGGGCGAAAGATCTGAACAGATGCTATACCAAAAAAGATACACGATTGATAAATAAACGCATGGAAAGACGTTCAGTGTTATTAGTCACTAGGGAAATGCAAAATAAAATCACAATGAGATAACATAACACATCATAACATCTAAAATTACAAGGACTGACCATACGAAGTGCTGGTGAGGATGTAAAGCCGCTCTCATTCATTGCCCATGGAGATGTAAAATATTACAATCACTCTGGAAAACTTGGGCAGTTTCTTAAGAAATCAAGAATGCAACTACCGTATGACCCAGCCGTTCCACTAAAAGATATTCACCCAAAAGAAATGAAAGCATATCTCCAAAAACTCATACCTGAAAACCATAGCTTTGTCATAACCAAAAACTGGGAAGAACCAAAATGTCCATCAACAGATGAATGGATAAAGAAGTTGGATAAACAAGATTCATACACTGGATCTACCCATCTCAGGGATAAAGTGTATTTCTGTTAATTAACAAGTTGGGATATGTACATGCCTGAACCTTGGGTTTGGTTCTCTAATAACTCACACTATGTATACTCTGAACACATCTTAAATGGTTTCTCTCTTGGGGTCAATCACCTTGCTGATCACTTCATATCCATGATCTTTTTATTCTCTGTAATAATCTAGCAAAGGAGCTGTGTTTTTCCAATTTACAGGTAAAAAAACTCATGGTCAGTGTGTTTAAGTAACTTATCTGAGGCTACCCAGCAAAAAAAGAGGGGAAGCACAGCCTTTAACGAACACCTTCCTGTACTATTTACAGATTAAAATCCAAACATGTTAGCAAGGCATTTAAGGCCCTGCACAATGTGATCTATGCTCTCCATCCAGCTTCATCTCCCCCCTATACTTCAGGCCCACTTGCTACAGCCTCAAAAACATGTTTAGGAATATCACATCTCTGTACCCTAACTCACACTGTTTTCCTCATCCCTGCCTATCAAATCCTACTCATCCTTCAAAGCTCTGTTGAAATGCCCTGATCTCCACCACAAAGCTTTCTCTGATACCCCCTACCTGTCTGACTTGTCACCTCTGTCAAGCACTTAGTCACTCTTTTATTGCAATATATAAATGCTCCCGGGTTACTCTTCTACGAGGACAGAGCCTAAAATATTTATCTTTGTCTCTCATTTGAGCAAGGACAATGCACTTAACACATATGGGTTCAAAAGTCCTGAAAAGGGAAAACAAAACAAAACAAAACACAACACCAGAGGGAGAGAGAGGGAGAAATACTTCTCTGGTCAAGTACTTATTGTGAACAAGTACCATAAAAATCCTCACATCCTTTAAAGGTATAATTCTACTCCTGGGAATTCATCCTAAGTAACAAATTCAACAGAAACAAAAAAAAGCAAAATGTCATTAGGGGAATGAGCTAATCCGTTATTGTACATTAACTCTATACACTCTTCTGCAGTCATAAAAGAATCTATTTATGAAAACTATACAGAAATATTTGGTAGAATATTAGAATAATAGAGCAGATACTCTAACTGCAATCCTCTATAAGATGCATTAGGATCTTACACTCTAAAGGGGGGCATGGCAGACAATAAGCAACAATATGAATTAGTAAAATACATTGTACAGTTACATGGCAATAAGTGCACTGGGAAAAATAAAGCAGGCAAGAGGAATAATAGCATAATGGGGACATACGCTTTCTGAATGAATATATTCAAATAAAAGGTAAAAAACAAAAGGCCATGTTAATGTTATAAAATTAGGCAAGTTTTTTTCATTTACATAAATACTTATCAATTATTTTATTGTTTTCAAAACTCTTACAAAAACGTAATATACTTCAAAGCTCTGCTAAAAGAGAAAAACAAAATAAGTTAAATGAACAAAAAGGACCTCAGCTAACCCTCTGCTATCTGTACTATTTAATGTATACCTTGGTGTCCCTCTTTCCACACTACAACCTTATTTACCTCTGTTCTCCAAACCACCCTCCAATTAGATCAAGAGAATATACCGGGCTTTCTTGCATCTCAAGCTTATTTCTCGAATTTATCTTACTCGAAATATCTACCCTCCACATATTCCAATCCTATTCCTTCTTCAAATCTTAATGCCTCTAAAAGCCTCCAAAGAGTTACATGGATTATTCCATTTTGAAAGGTAATTCAATAAATTACCTTTACTTTTAAACAGGTGAAAATGACAAGGAACCTTCTCAATATAGGCAGCGAGACAGATAAGTTTCAGATATGCTGTAATTTGCTGGGCAGTTAGGAAAGATAGGAATGAAGTGTGAGAACACAAAGTGTGAGAACACAAATTCTACTCCAGAGGATGGCTTGATTTAGAAATCATATGAGGAACAAGGAGGGTATTATACAAAGAGTGAAAGGCCTGAGCGAGAATGGAGAGAGCCCTGAAAATAAAAATGCATGGTGCTTTGCCAGCATTATGAGTTACAGTTGATTTCAAATACAATAAAAGGGGAAAGGGACTCAGGGAGCTTATTGCAAAGGCCCTTGAATGACCAACAGCCTAAATCCCTTAGATTACAGTGGAGGTAATAGGGAGTCACTAAAGGCTTTAAACTAGAGATATGCACTGATTTTCACTTTTAAAAACTTAACCTGGTTTTCAAAAGGGAGAGTGGACTGGAAAGGAAAGGGACAGCAAACCAGTTAATCAACAGCAGGTATTCCAAAAATGTTCCAAAAACTGGGTAAGACTATCACAGGAGAGAAAATTCTTTCGGCTCTCACTGTGGCTAAAGACGGTGGCCCATCGTGGGTACTCAATTGTTCTCCAGTGGTTCTGAATATATTATTTGTTTTCTGCAAGATTATAAAATTCAGTAAAGCATAAAGGCAAAGAAGTAGCAGGGTTCTGGAGTCAGCCTATCTAGGCTGAAATCCAAGGCTGACACCTGCTGGTTGTATGATCTTGAGCAAATTACTTAACCTCTTTGTGCCTCAGTTTCCTAATCTGTCAAGTGTAACATCATGTACTCCTCCCAGGATGGAAGAGAACCAAAAATGAGATAGTACATCTAAAGTAATCAACACATTACCTGCCACATAGCACTCAATAAATGTAGTTTTTGTGAACTGTATTTGTTATTCAGGATTACACGAAACACGTAATAGGTACTCAGTAGTGGGTCAAACAGATTCTTGTTCTTTTCTATAAGCGCTGGAGAAAGTTTAAGATATTAAACGTTCCCCCACATTTATATAGATTAATAATACTTCACGTGATAATGAGAAAAAAACTTTTTAAAATGACAATGCAATTTAGAAACATAAGAGTGATTTCCCAACTGGTCTTGAAAAGCAATCGACCCACAAGTCACTTTGACAGCTCTTTGAAGAGCGATAGTCATTGTGTAACCTTAACTTTTAAGTCCTACTCAAAGTCAGAAATAAAAGTACAGGATATCAGTCACGAAGCCTGGGGCCATAAAGATGCTGGACACGAGTGCCATGCTCCGATACGGCAGGGTTTTTAAAGTACCGTTCCAAGTAAGAAGCCCTGGGGCTCAGGAAAAAAAACCAAAAATCAAAACTCGAGGTGACATTAACAGTTCCGAAAACTCTGCCCAGCGATCTGCTGCACGAGGAAATGCACCGTAGGGGCCACGGCCAGGCGTTTCTTCAACAGCAGCCGCAGGCAGCGTCGCCCGGGCCGGCCCGGCCGAAGCCACCTCCCCCGCGGGTCGGTCCCGCATTCCTGCCCGGGTCTATACTTAACCTCCGGCCCGCGCCCCGGGCCGCCGCGCCACGCCGTGCACCGTATTAGGCAATGCGCGGCGAGCAGGGCCCCGGCACCCCCCCGCTCCCCTGCCCCGCTCCCCTCCGCCCCATTCAACGCTAGCGGCCGCGGCGACGCC
>LNAC01001250.1:98131-270759 GCA_002007465.1 Ailurus styani
GCCCGCAGGGGGAGGAGCAGGCGCCCCCGGCCGCCGCCCCGGCCGCTCCGCCCCTGGCCCTCGGGAGCGCGCGCGGCGCGGGGACCTGGCCGCTCGGTCTGGGAGCCGGGGCTCGGGGTCCCGCGAGCCCCCGCGTCCGGTTTCGAGGCGGCTGTGTGGTTTCCGCTCCCACAGAAAGCTCCCCGCGTCTCTAGCTGGGGGAACCTCCTCTGAGTGAGACGCCCCGGACGTCTCGGGCGCTGGCGACTTGCCCCCTGGCTGGTGCACTTAGCCGGGACGGACGGAACACACCTGGACTTGGCGTGGTCCAGCCCCGCCCAGCCTTTGGGAAGGTAGTTTGTGGAAGTGAGGACGGGTAGTGGGATCTTCCCACTCGGAATGCATTAAGACCTTCTGGGGAAGAATCGCCCACTTCCGTCTGTTTCACTTTTACCGGCCAGTGGGACGTTACAAGGGGAATACAGTAGAATTTCCCTCACTTGTGTGGATTCCCCTGGAGTCAGCGTTCTAAAGAGACTCACTTCAGTGCAGCATAGTGTTTGTTGGATGTTAGAGGGAAGCTGGAGGAAAGAGGACATGACAGAATACCAAAGGACAAAAGTTTGAGCAGATGTAGACAAGCTACAGATACAGGGCTGACAAGAACCCCTTCCCGCAGGATCCCACTATTCTCCACAATATCCCTTTCCGTTTGTATCTTCCTTCAAATACCCATGCTTTCTCCTAATAGCTCCCCCCCCCTTCTCCCTCAAAGCACACAGTTGGGAAGACAGGCTCTGCAGTCAGATTACTGAAATTCAAACCCCAAATTCCTGCCTCACCAGTCTTAACTAGTTTTTGAACTTGGGCACCTAAACTTCTCTATTGCCTCAGTTTCCTCAGTGGGAATAATTTACAAACCTATGTCATGGGTTGTTGTGAGAGGCAAGTCTCACACTTATAAATCACCCACATAAGTCACCCACACTTAAATCGCCCACATAAATCCCTTAAAGGTCTGAAGCAGTTTGAGTGCCTCCCCCAATTAGCATACTAGCGCCATTCTGGTGATTCAGATCTCCGTTGATTCAACGAAAGAAATTCTGCTTCGGCCTGTGGAAGCTCTGTGCTTGTTGGGCTGTGCTCCTGGAACGTACGCCTGGCCCTGGTCGGGGGACGACCACCAAAAGACCACATAGCTATGAGTCTGGTAGCTCCTCAGGGTATGGAGTCACGTGGGAGAGGTCACCAAGTGGAAGAAAGGGAGACTCATCCCTCCATTGTGATCCGGGCTCTGGGCTCCTGATCCAGGCGGCACTACCAGCCAGCTTGGGAAACTTACACAATTTTGAGGAAGATATTCCAATGGCGGGGAGGCGGAGATGTGCCTTGGGAAGAAATAATGGCTGAAATGTTTAAATTTGATGAAAACTATGAATGACTATTTTTTAAGACGTTTAATTTGAAATGGAAGAAATAAAACTATTTGTAAGTGACAACATCGTAATAATTAGAAAAGCCTAAGGAATCCATAAAAAAGCTACTGAACTAGTTGCAGGGTACAAGGTCAGTGTAACAAAAATTGTTTTCTACAGAAAAGAAAACTGGACAGTGAAATTTAAAATAAAACCATATAATGCTCATCAGCATCCAAAAACATGAAATATATAAGGATGAATTTAACAAAAAGTGTAAGACCTGTACACTGAAAGTCATAAATCACTGCCAAGAGAAATTAAAGACTTAAATAAATGGCTATCTTTTGGAAGCCATTGGAATTGGAAGATGAATTGGAAGATGATATGGTTAAATTGTCAGTTCTCCCCAAATGCCAGCAGAATATATATTGTTTTAATTTGACAAGGTATCTCTAAAACGTATACAGAAATGCTTAAGAAGAACAAAGTTGAGGCACATACATACTTGTTTTCAAGACAGTATAAAACTACAGTTTACAAGACAATGTGGTAAACATAAATACAAACCAGTGAAAGAGAATGGAGTCCAGGGCCATATATATGGTCAGCTGATTTTCAATAAAGATGCTTAGGTATGTCTTTCAACAAATAGTGCGGAAATAACTGGATAGCCACATGAAAAAAATAAACCTTGACCCTTACCTCAACCATACACCAAGTATTAATTTGATATAGATCAAAGACCTAAACATAAAAACTAAAACTATAAAACTTATGAAAGAAAACAGAATCATTGTGACCTTGGCACAGAAGGCAAAGATTTCTTAGAAGCAATAATAAAAAAAAAAGCATTAATCATAAAGGAAAAGAGAGAATATCACTGAAACATAAAACTTCCCTAATTCCAAAGACATTTAAAAGTTGATTTTCTCAATACACGGATCTGACAAGGAACACATATCTAGAATATATAAAGATTCTTTACAACTCAGTAATACAACAACCTGATTTTTTTTAAATGAGCAAAAGATTTTAATAGACTCTTTGCAAAGAATATATATAAATAACACTAGCGTATGCAAAGATATCCAATTTATTAGTCTTTAGGGAATTGCAAATCAAACCTATTGTGAGATATCACTACATCTAATATTTTAAATTTTGGCAAGGATGTGGAACAATTGGCATTCTCATATATGACTAAAGAGAATAACACTTTGGAAAACAGTTTAGTAATTTCTTTAAAAGATCGACATTCATCTGCTTAACATACAACCCAACAATTTCATTACTAGTGATTTAACCAAGAGGAGAAAAAAAAAAAGAAAAAACAGGTCCACACAGATTTGGACACAAATGTTCAGGGCAGCTTTATTCATAGTAACCTCTAATTGAAAATAATCCATGCATCCATCAACATGCTAAGTAAAATAAATTTGAAAAGTGGATCACAAAGTGCTATGGGAATTAAAGAGCTGTCAAAAAATGTAACTTGTTTAGGAGCTCCGAAATGGCTTTGTGCAAGCAATCACCATTGAATACTTTATTCCAATAGACAGATTGCAAGGGGCAGGCTGAGGGCTCACCATGAACATGCAGGCAGGACAAACCAACAAGCTTGAGGAAAAGTGAATTGTGCAGTTTGACTAAATCTTAACATGATCAGGAGAAGGACAGAATAGAAATACTGAGAACCACCCTGTTTAAAAGCCAGCAGTGAACTTCTGAAGACCTGTGGGGAGGAAAATCAAGTTAAAGAAATCTCTTTTCAAAGATGAATTAGAGAGTGCCTGGGTGGCTCAGTGGGTTAAAGCCTCTGCCTTCAGCTCAGGTCATGATCTCAGGGACCTGAGATCAAGTCCTACATCAGGCTCTCTGCTCAGCATGGAGCCTGCTTCCTTCCACCTCTCTCTCTGCCTGCCTCTCTGCCTACTTGTAATCTCTCTCTCTCTGTCATATAAATAAACTAAAATATCTTTAAAAAAAAAGATGAATTAGACCACAGGCAATGACATAAATTGTCTTCTAGGAGAGAAGTAAGAAAAAGGTTGATGGTCAGCATAAACAAGGGAATGAGTGAGATCTCTTGAAATACAACAGAATCAAAGAAAGGGTTCTGTTTATTTGCTGAATGAAGGTGCCATAAAACAGGGAGAGACTGTTTATGTGAAACAGGCTATTTATGAAGCAAAATCCCTCTGACTGTGGGAAGGTAAGAGATTAAGAAGATAGATGGAGAAATTAGTTTTCAAAAAGAGAAAATACAATTCTTAGATAAGAATGAAGGAAATGGAGGTAGAGATATTTTGAGGTAGGGAACAGAAAGTTGAGGTAGGGAACTTAATTCAAAGTGAGGTATCCTGACAGCAAAAAAGTTTGGAATAGCATTTCACATGTAACCTTGTTTGATTTCTCGAAACTTCTTTTGTCTTATCAATCCATGGAGAGTAGTCCTTGCATCTAAAATAAAAACTGGGGACTCCTGGGTGGCTCAGTTGGTAAGCATCTGCCTTTCACTCAGGTCCTGATCTTGGGGTCCTGGGATCAAGCCCTGCATAGGGCTCCCTGCTCATTAGCAAGCCTGCTTCTCCTTCTCCCACTACCCCCTGGCTTGTGTTCTTTCTCTCGCTGTCTCTCTCTCTGCCAAATAAATAAAATCTTTTTTAAAAATAAGATAAAAACTTACTTAGCTTGACCTCAGAATTTTCTTCTATAACCTGAGACCAAGGGAGCTGATCAAACCTCTTAGTAGATATCTGTCACCGAAATACTGTGATTCAACCAAGCAGGTCTTTTCAATTGTCCATAAACTTATCTGGATAACCTTTAATCCAAATCCTGCATTCTTTTCATCCTACCAAACTGCTATTTTCCCTTCATTCTTGTTTGTATAAGTCTCATTCACTCTCCAAGCCTGCTTATAATACCAGTTCTTTCAAGAGGCTTTCCCTGCCACTTCAACTTATAGTGGTCCCTTATTCTTCCCCAGATAAAATAGTTTGTACTAGTAATGTGTCATTAATTTTAGCGGGTAATTATACATTGTCTTCTGTTTTTACTTATGCTTATATGTTTTGTCTGGGGGAAGAACTACATATCAAAAACTAAGAACTATATTTTAAAAAATCATTCTCAAAGGCCAATTAATGTTTTGCAATTTTTAGTAGCTTTATTGAAGTATGACTGACATGAGTACAGTGCATATAGTTAAAGTGTACAACTTAATAGGCTTTGACATATGTATCGTCTATGAAACCTTCATCACAATCAAGATCGTGAACATTTCCACCATCTCAAAAAGTTTCCCTGTGTTACTTTTTCAATCTCCCCCTTCCCCACCTCAGGTTGTTCCCAGGTAACCATTGATCAGCTTTCCTTCACTACAGATTAGTTTGCAAATTCACTAATTTTCTATAAATGAAATCATACATTATATACTCTTTTCTGTCTGGCTTATTTCACTCGGAATAATTATTCTGAGCAGGTCCAGCTTCATGGGTATGCAGCTTCTATAGTCCCACAGGGACCTGTGTTCAAAAGGGCCAGGAACTTGATTTAATGCTCTGTTTTAAGTTGACGCTCTTCTTTCTGTTTTGAAATTTTATAATTTATGAGTAAGGGAGCCCATATTCCCCTTTGCACTGTGTCCCACAAATTATGTAGCTGGGCCTAGATTTGAAGTTCAGGTGGTAGGTATCAGTAATTCATGCTCTTTCATTTCTGGGCAGTATTCTGTATGGATATACCACAATTTGTTTATCCATTTACCACATAATTTGTCTATCCATTCATGTTTAGACATTTGGGGTTTTTTCCAGTTACAAATAAAGATCTATGAACGTTTGTTGACAAGACATTTATGGAGATATGCTTTCATCTTTCTTATATAAATACTTAATATTGGAGTGACTAGGTCATATATAGGTCTTTTTAAGAAACTGCTAAATGTTTTCAAAAGTGGTGGTACCATTTTACATTCCTAACATCTATATATGAGTTTCAGTTGTTTCATATCCTAGCCAATACTTGGTATGGTCAGTCTTAGATTTTACATATTTTAATAGATGTGTTGTCCTATCTTATTATGGTTTTAATTTTTCATTTCCTTAATGACTAATGATGCTGACCTTCTTGTGTTTTTTTTGTCAATTGTATGTTTTCCTTGTTAGTCGTGACTTTTCAAATCTATTCCTCATTTTCTTAGTGGTGCAACTATGTTTTCAGTTAAGTTTCGAGAGTACATGGATTCTGGATCTAAGTCCTTTATCAAATATATGATTGGCAAATATTTTTTCCCAGTTTGTGGGCTGCTTTTTATTCTCTTAACAGTGTCTTTCAAACAGCAGGTCTTACTGACCAATTTTGTCTTTGATAAACTGTGTTTTTGGTGTCACATCTAAGAATCTTTGCCTAAGCCAAGCTCGCAAAAGATTCTGTGCAGTTTTCTTGTGGAAGATGAGTAGTTTAAAGTTCTCCAGTTAAGCTTGTAATCCACTTTGAGTTAATTTTTTTATATAGTGTGAGATATAGGTTGAGGTTCATATTTTTGCTTATAGGTATCCAAGTGTTCAGTGCCATTTGTTGAAGAACCTATCCTTTCTCTGCTGAGTTACCTTTGTACCTTTGTAAAAAATCAGTTATCTGGGGGCACCTGGGTGGCTCAGTTGGTTAAGCATCTCCCTTCAGCTCAGGTCATTATCCCAAGGTCCTGGGATTGAGCCCCATGTCGGGCTTCCTGCTCAGTGGGGAGTCTCCCTCTCCCTCCCCTGGTTCATGCTCTCTCTCTCTCTTCCTCTCTCTTTCAAATAAGTAAATAAGATCTCTTTAAAAAATCAGTTATTTATGTATGTATAGGTGTACTTCTGACATGTCTATTCTGTTCCATTGATCTTTTTGTCTATCTTTACACAAATACCATACTATCTTGATTATCACTTTTAATAACAAATCTTGAAATCAGGGTTAATGAGACTGTCAGTGATCTGTCATGCATGTTTTTAGCATGTAGTGATAAAATTTGACTGGGCTTGGTGTGGTTATTTCAACAGATAAGAGCAATCATATCATTAATGGGAAGAATGGGAATTTTGACAATTTATTTGTAAGTATCACAGTAGGAATGACTATGAGAGGAAAGAAAGTGAGTAGATTCAGGAGGAGAGTATTTGTGAAGTGCAACACAAGTGAGTAATGGAAGTATAGTTAAAAGCAAATACAAAGGAAAAAGAATGAGAACTGAAATGTGAAGACTGAGAAACCTCGTAAACACAGAGGTATTAAAGTAGAAAATGATAAATTGAACACTATAGCTTGGAAGGAAAATTGGAGTTAATTTGATTTTTTATTGATGTGAAAACAGAGGCACAGTGATGTCTTTTTCTATAGCTTATCTAGAATCTCCTCTAAAACAGAATCAATCATACAAATTTGGTTTTAGGCTGTCAGCTGAAAAAGTCAAATCTTCTTAAGTAAAATCCTTTAGTTCTATAGGTGGGTTATGAGAACTTCATTCCTGAAGAACTAGTTCATACCTTACAAAAGTGATCAAGAAAATGAAACTAAATACATATACTATCATAAACATTAATTATGTTAGACTAAACATAATATTAAAAATAGTATTTAAATTGCTTCTTTTGGGAACATTGTCTATATGGACACAGATATAGCACAGGGAACTTAGAATGAAGATGCCTTTTTTTCTTCCTATCAATGTCCCTACAGCAAACATATACATTTTTCATTGTTCCCAGAAATGAACTACTTTTAAAATTGGAGTCACCTGTTTTAAAAATCTGTTGCTTATTTTAATATGCATGAAAGCCTCTGGAAAGTCTTTGAATGTGTAAGGACTGGAGTGGAGCAGATTCCTTGGTGAGGATCTTTTTGAAGATCCTTTGGTACATACCAGCTGCAAACTGAGTCAGTGGAATCATTATAAACCCAGACCAGCTGGTGAGTGTTGCTAATCTAGTTACCCAGCATTAGGCAGTTATTAAGTTAAAGAAAATATATTATCTTTACAATAGGAAAGGGGGCAAAAAGTGAAATTGACAAGCCGAGGTACAACAAATAAAGGGAATTTATATTTATTATAAAACTGTGGTTCGTTGTGAAAAGGCTATTTATAAACCATGGCATTATACAGATTGGCGCAATCTGCTTAAAAAGGATGTTAAACCAAGAAGCAACTGTTCCAGGATTATCTATCAGGAGAGGCTGGGGCAATCTGGTTTTTGGGTAATGGGTTGAAGTCTTGGTTTTCAAACATTTTTGCCTTCACTCATATTTTAAATGATTATCTAAAATTTTTCATCAAAACTATAAAGTGTTGTGAAGGATAAATTTCTGGCCATTTTAATTTCTTTATCGAGATCTAATTAACATACAATAATCTGTTCAATTTAAAATGTACAATTTGGTAAGTATTGACATATTTGTACATCAATGAAACTGTCACTACTCTCAAAATAATGAAAATAGCCTATCAACTCCCACCCCACAATTTCCTCATACTCCTTTGTGATCCCCAGCGAATTCATCCAGGTCGGCAATTAATTTTGTTGAAGTTTAGGTTTTTTTTTTTAAGATCTTATTTATTTATTTGACAGAGAAATATAGAAAGAGCACAAGTAAGCAGAGCGGCAGGCAGAGGGAGCGAGAGAAGCAGGCTCTCTACTGAGCAGGGAGCCCGATTCGGGGCTTGATCCCAGGACCCTGGAATCATGACCTGAGCCAAAGGCAGCTGCTTAACCAATTGANTTCCGGGCTTGATCCCAGGACCCTGGAATCATGACCTGAGCCAAAGGCAGCTGCTTAACCAATTGAGCCACTCAGGTGCCCCTGCTGAAGGTTCTTAACAAGCAATTACATTTCTTTAGTAGAAATAGGTCTGTTGAAGTTAACTATTACTTTTTGAGCTTTAGCAATTTTTGCCTTGGAAGGAATTCCTCTAAGTTACTCAACCACAAGTATAAAGTTTGTCATAATATTCCCTTATTATGTTTTTAGTATCTGTAATGGTCTCTTCCCTCCTGAAATTGGTAATTGGTATCTTTTCTACTTTCTTCATCAGTCTGACTATAGTTTTATCGATTTTGTTTATCCCCTCAAAAACCTTTTAGTTTTTTTTTTTTAAAGATTTTATTTATTTATTTTGACAGAGAGATTACAAGTAGGCAGACAGGCAGGCAGAGAGACAGGGAGAGGAGGAAGCAGGCTTCCTGCTGAGCAGAGAGCCTGATGCGGGCCTCAATCCCAGGACCCTGAGATCATGACCTGAGCCGAAGGCAGAGGCTTTAACCCACTGAGCCACCCAGGCACCCAAAAACCTTTTAGTTTTATTTTCCCTATTGTTTTCCTGGTTTCATTTCTTTTTCTCTTTGATGTTTATCATTTATTTTCTTCTGCTTATTTAGTATTTTTTTCTAGATTCTTAAAATGAAAGCTGAGATAATTGATGAGACCTTTCTTCTTTTCCAGTGTCTATGCTATATTATAAATATCCCTCTAAATACTGCTTTAACTGATTTCCACAAATTTTGATATGTTTTAATTTTCATTACATTCAAAATAGTTTCTAATTTCCATTTTTATTTCTCCTTTGACCAATGGTTATTTAGAAGTGTGTTAGTTTTCAAATATTTGGTGACTTTTAAGTTTTCTTCTATTATTTTTTTAATTTAATTCCATTGTGGTCAGAGAACATATTTTGTATGACTTGAATGCTTTTAAATTGATTGAGATTTGTTTTTTACATGTCATGAGCACTTGAAAACAATATGTATTAGTGTTCATTGGTTGTAGTGTTTTGTCAATTTCAATTAAGTCAGGTTGGTTAATAGTATTGCTCAGGTCTTCTGTAGCCTTACTGACTTTGTCTACTTGTTCTATCACTGTTTAAATAAGGGAGTTGAAATTTTGAAATAAAATTGTGGAATTGTCTATTTTTCCTTGAAGTTCCATCAATTTTTATGTTCTCTGAAGTTGTTATTATATGCAAAACCATATAGGTCATGTTCTCTTATTTAACACCTTTTCATTATAAAGTGACATTCTGTGTCTCTGGTAATAGTCCCTGAACTGAAACCTACTTTGTCTGATATTAAGATAGATATTTCAGCTTTCTTTTGATTAGTGTTAGCATGGCATATCTTTATATACCATGACATAGCCTTACGTTTAAATATTTCTTATAGATAGCTTGCTAATTTTTATTGGATGTCAGATATTGTATATTTTATCTTCTCAAGTGATGGGTATTTTTGTGTTCCAGCATGTCTCCAGTACTTTCTTGCAAACTTTTTCAGCCTTGGCTCCTCTGGACTCCCAGCTTTGTTTCCTCATCTCAAGGAGACTGACACTATACGTGATGGCCTGAAAAATCTATCCAGGCAGTAAGCTAGGGCAATCATAAGGCAAATGTCATTTGTGTCCCATCTCTCAGTGATTATTGTCCTTTGTTGTCTGATGTCCAGTGTCGTGAGAACTGTTGTTCATATATTTCATCCAGCTGTCCAGTGGTTTTAGGCAGGAGGATAAATCTAGCTCGTGTTACTCCATCTAGACCAAAGGTGGAGTCTGAAACCAGTATTTTTATTTTTTTGTTGTCTGTAGTACTATATATTAATATTTAACTGTAGTGTGAAATGGGCATTCTCCTATTGCTGTTTATCATAGAAACACCACTTACCTTCACCATTGGGCAAGACGTTAGCTCTAAGTTTTTTGAAGATGTCCTTTGTCAGATTGAGAAAGGTTTCTTCTAGTCTTAGTTTGCTCAGTTTTTACCACGAAGGCTACTGAATTTTCTCAAATATTTTTCTGCATCTACAGAGATTATCATATGGTTTTTCTCTTACATTCTGTTAAAATGGAAAACTGAGTTGATTTTTAAGTGCTACAGTAACTTTGTATTCCTGGTATACAATCTACTTGGTCATGATGCATTTTTGTTTTTATATATTGCTGTAAATCTCTATTTTAAAAGAATTATTATATTTATGTTAATGAAGGATATTGTCTGAAGTTTTCTTATATGTTCCTTGACTTGATTTTGCTATCAGGGTAATGTTGGTCTCATAATGTAAGTAGGAAATTTTTCCTTTCTGGTGTATTTTCTAAAAGATTTTGAATAGGTTTGATATTATTTCTTCCTTACAAGACTGATGAATTAGAAATAACTATCGAATTCATGGGCCTGGAGACTTTTGTTAAGTGTTTTTAATGAAGAATTTAATTTCTGTTATTGATATATATCTTTTCAGGTTTTCTGCTTCTTATTGACCCAGTTGTGGCCATTTGTATCTTTCAAGGGTTTCTCCCCCACTTCACCTCTGTTCTCAAATTTATTGGCATAGAGTTTAAGAATATTCCTTTATGAATGCTTTAATTTAGTATCATTTAATTCCTATAACGTTTTAATTTCAGGATGTGTAGTCATGTTGCTTCCTTCGTTCCTTATGCTGGTAATTTGTATGTTCTCTCTTTATCTTTTAATCTAGGTAGAGTTTTACCCATTTTACTAATCTTTTTAGAGGATTAAATTTGGTTTTGTTGATTTTCCCTTTGTGTTTTATTTCATTGATTTCTGTTGTCTTTATTATTTTTTTCTACTTATTTTGAATTATTTTTTTCTTTAAGATTTTATTTATTTAAGAGAGATAGAGAGAGAGAGGAGAGAGAATGCACAAGCTGGGGATCTCAAGATGCAAAGGGATATGGAGAAGCAGGCTCCTGCTAAGCAGGGAGCCTGATGCAGGGCTCAATCCCAGCACCCTGAGATCATGGCCTAAGCTGAAGGCAAATGCTTAACCAACAGAGCCCACCAAGGCGCCCCTGAATTCTTTTTTTATCTTAAGGGATTCATGTTAGATTTTTCTTTCCTATTATCTAATGCTTGAAGTATTCCTCTAGGTGACATAACTGCATCCCACAAATTTTGTTATGTTGTGTTTTCACTTTCATCCAGTTCAAAATATTTTCTGATTTTTTTTGACACATGTTATTTATAACTGCATGGGTCAATCTTTACATAAGTTGCAATTTTCCAGATAACTTTCTCTTATATTCCTAAGTTAATTCTGTTTTAGTCGAGGAACAAAATCTATATGATTTTATACTTCAAATTATATGGAGTCATTTTAAGGCCCAGCATACTGTCTATTTTTCTTAATGTTCTGTGTCCCCTTCACAAAAATGCATGACTGGCAGGGCCATTATAAATGTTAGTTAAATCAAGTTAATTGATAGAGTTGACTCTTCTAAGCAATTACTGATTTTTCATTTGTTCTATCTTTACCTGAGAAAAGAAGGCTGAAGTAGCCACACAGGGACCCCTGGTTGGTACAGTTGGTTAAGCATCCAACTCTGTTTGGGCTCAGGTCATAATCTCAACGTCATTAGATCAAGCCCTGAGTTAGCTCAGAGCTCAGTAAGGAGTCTGCTAAAGTTTCTCTCTCCCTCTCTTTCTCCCTGACCTGTGCTCATGCTCTCCCTAAAATAAATAAATCTTTAAAGAATATAGCCTGGTGGTGGTTATTAAGGAGGGCACGTATTGGGCATTAGGAGAGGGAAAGGAAAAGTGAATTGTGGTAAATCGGAGGGGGAGATGAAAGATGAGAGACTGTGGATTCTGAGAAACAAATTGAGGATTATGGAGAGGAAGGGGGTTGGGGGGTGGGTGAGACTAGTGGTGGGTATTAAGGAGGACACGTATTGCATGGAGCACTGGGTGTGGTGCATAAACAATGAATCTTAGAACACCGAGAAAAATAAAATTAAGATGTAAAAAAAATAAAATTAAAATGGTTTGCCCAAAAGATCGTTTTTTATAAAAATAAAAAAATATAGCCAACACAAACTATGGTAGAATCAATTTTTCCTTTTTGTTTCCTTTTTTAAAAAGTTCTGTTATTAGGTTGATAAATATTTAATATGTCTTCTTGGTTAGTTGATCCCTTCATCACTATGAATTGTCATTCATTATCCTTGGAAAGTTTCCTTTTTTCAATTTATTTGGTTTGATATCAATATAACCAGAACTTTCTTTGGTATTTTCAAAATATATCTTTTTCCTACTTTTTTCTTTTAACTTACCTTTGTCTTTATTTTTAAAACAAGTTTCTTATATAATTAATCATCTAGTTGAATCTTGCTTTTTAAAAATCCAGTCTGACAATCTCTACCTTTTAACTGGAATGTGCAGATCTTTTATATTTAACGTAGTTATTAATATAGTTGGATTTAAATCTACTTTTTGTCCCACTTGTTCTTTTTTTTTGTCTTCTTTTACTGCCTTTTAAAAGATTATTTGAATTTTTTTAAAAGTTTCATTTATTTCCACCATTATCCTATCTATACCCCTTTGCTTGATTTTCTTTGGGGGTGCTATGGCTCTAGGGCTTGTGTTATGCATTTTGAACTTAACACAATCTCTTTTCATATCATATTTATACCACTTTACATATAATGTAAAGACTTCTCCAACCCTACATTTCTATTTTCCTCCTGACATCTTTTGTGCTATTTCCTTTTATTTCTACCTATGTTATCAATCTCGATATATACAGTTGATATTTTTATTTTTAAATAAATTTAAAAGTAAATAGAAATGTCTTTTATATTTATTCTCACATGGCTATTCTGATGTTCTTCAGTGCCTATGTGAAGATTTATATCATAGATATCATACTCCTTTCTCTAAAATTATTTTTATTTGTATGTTCTAACATTTTTCATTGTGTAGATCTGCTGGTGATGAAGTTTTTTATGTAAATATTTATTTTACCTTCAGTTTTGAAAAATATTTTTGCTGATAGAGAATTCTAGGTTGACATTTTTAAAATTCAGGACTTCAAACATATTGTTCCACTGTTTTTTTGTGTTTTTATCTCACATGACTTGAAGTCTATTTTAATTCTTTATTCCTGTTTATGTCTTTTTGTTTTCCAAATGCCTTTAAGATGTTGTCTTTATCACTGATTTTCAGCAATTTGGTCATGCTGTGCCTTGGCATCATGTTTTATTGTTGTTAGTTATCATTGGTATTTACTTATATTCTCAGATCTGTGGAATAACAGTTTTCATTAAATTTAGGGAAAATGTTACAAAATTTTTTTTCTTTCCCGTTTTTCTTGCTATGAAACTCTACATGTTATTTTGTTTCATATTTTCTTATAGGTCATTGAGATTCTGTTAACTTTTTTGTCTTCCTTCTGTGTTTCAGTTTGTATACTTTCTGTTGCTGTATCTTCCAGTTGCTCTATTGTTTCTTCGGAAGTGTCCAATCTGTTAATCCTATTTAGTGAGTTTATCTCGCTAAAAAGGTATTAGATTAGCTGTAGAATTTCCATTTGATTCTTTTTGATTTTATTTTCTCTCCTCATTATGTTCATCTGTAAATCCTTAACTTTATTTACCATTGTTATAATAGTTCTTTAAACATTTCTATGTTAGTTCAATCATCTATTTAATTTCTGGATGTTCCTTTGGAGGCTTGTCCTCCTAGTTACTGGTCATATTTTCCTGGGCCTTCATGTATCCAGGAACTTTTTACTGGAGTCTAGCCATTTTATATTTTTGAGTGTTGTATTGGAGGGGGGGGTTCCCTTTTAAGTTTCATACTTTGTTTTACCCTCAATTTAAGTTATGTCGATTTTTTCAAGAGGTACTTTTTAAGCTTTTTTGGAGCAGATCTAGAGCAGCCTTCTCTTTTAGGCTACTCCCAACAACTAAGACATTATCTTTTGGGGGTCATTAAACCCCAATATATTCAGTTAGGTCTCTTCCCTCTGGCTTTGAGAACTCAAATGATTCCTGGACTTCTATGAACTTTTGCGATTTTTCAGATTTTGGTTCCCTGGAAATAGCTCTTTCCTTAAAAGTCCTTTACCTAGACTTGCAGAGCTCTACCTGACCCATGACTAGATTAGCATTCAGCCATAGTCTCAAGGGAACTCCTACATAGATTTCAGGAGCTCTTTCTCTATCTACATAGCACCCTCCTAGTATTCTGTCTTCTGAATTCTAACCCTTTAGCCTATTCAAACTCTTGATTTTTCTCTCTTTAATACAGTTAAAACCATTTGGTTCCTTTTGAGTTTCCCTGTCTATAGCATAGTCCAGAAACTGCTCTAGGCAGAAAGCTGTGGCAATCACCGGGCTCACGTATGTTTCCTTTCTCCTTGGGATTACAACCTGTTGTCCCACATTTGAAATCAATTGTCTCATATATTTTGTTCAGTCAGTGTTCTATTGGGTTATGGTAAAAAGGTAAGTCCAGAGCCTGTTACTGCCTCATGGCTGGTAAGTACGTCATTGGAAGTATACTACTTTAATCATGTCATTTTATTTATTTACTACATTTAATAAATATTTATGGGACATCTATTGTGGAAATCTAGAAGATAAGTGAGTCACAGACTAATGCTATACAAACAAGTAAAAAGTTACAATATTGTGGTTGCTTTCAAATATAGTCCCCAAATTCTTTAATACTCCTTTCATCAGGAATTGGGTTTTCTTTCCTTTCCCCTTGAGTGTAGACACTGTGACTGCTTGTCCCATAGAATATTACTAAAATGATGCTGTGCCCATTTCCTATCTCTTAGGAAACTAGCAGTTTCCTTTTCCTGTTTTAGGAAAACCAGCAGTTTCCTTTTCCTGTCACTTGGAATGCTCAGTCCAATATGCTGGGAGAAACCAAGCGGACACATAGGAGATCCATATGGTAGTTCTAGTTGACAGCTCCAGTGACCTAGCCAGCTGTCAGCATCAATTGCTAGACGTGTAAGTGCAAAATCTTTCAAACAATTGCCAACTCCTAGGTATAGAGTCATTCCAGCCTTTGAGGCACCCATGCTGACACCATGTGGAAGAGAAGCAATCTGTGCCTACAAAGCTCTGATTAAATTTTTGATTTGTAATCAAAAGGAATGATTATTATTGCCTTAAGACAAGTTTGGAGGGGTTTCCATATAGTAAAAGACACCTGGAACAAATATAATACCATTAAATGTTGTAACAGAGGTGGCCAATAATCAACTAACTAACATGTATTTATTATGTCTATTACTGATCATGTACTGAGTCAGGAAAGGCTTTTGGGAAGTGAAATCTGAGTAGAGGTTTAGAGAAGGTACAGAAGCAGAGAGGGAAAGGCAGAAAAAGTTGCTTATTTGAAGATAAGGAAACCATGGAGCATCAGAAATGTTAGAGACTATGAAAAAAGACTGAAGAGATGAGGTACTAGGGGCCAGTTCAGTAAGGATATAATTACTAAAGAATCAGGATTTAATCCTAAAAAGTAGAGGACTACTCTGCACACTCATAATCATGCAATTACTTTAATTATTTTCTTAACGACTATATTCCCCATAGGATACACTCCAAAAAAGGTTATCTCATGTAGAACATTTATCCTTACATTATTCCAGCACACAGAATGGTACCTGGGATACATAAGGAATTAATAAGTATGTACTGAATGACTGAGTTATTAAAGAACCATGTGAGAATTTTATAGGAATGATGCAATCAGATCTGTGTGTTAGAAAAATAATTCCAGGGGTGCCTGGGTGACTCAGTCAGTTAGCTGGCTGCCTTTGGCTCAAGTCATGATCCCAGGGTCCTGGGATTAAGTCCTGCATCGGGCTCCCAGCTCAGCAGACAGCCTGCTTCTCCCTCTCCTTCTGTCTGCTGCTCTACTTGTGCTGTCTCTCTTTCTCTCTCTCTGTCAAATAAATAAAAATCTTTGAAAAAAAAAGAAAAATCCTTCCAGCAGGGATTTGGAGAATGGTTTGGCGATAGGTAGGTGTATTAGTCAACTCTGCTGTGCCAAGAAATAGTCATAGATTAGGAAGCTTAAAAAACAGAAATTTGTTTTTGGAAGCTTGAAGTCTGAGATCAGGCTGTCAGTATGATCAGGTTCGGTGAGAACTCTATTCTTGGCTTCCCTTCTGTGTCCTCACAAGGCAAAGAGAGCAAGCTCTCTGGTGTCTTTTCTTAAAAGGGCACTAATCCCCTCATGAGGGCTCCACTCTCATGACCTCATCTAAACATAATTACTGAATTGTCTACCAAAGGCTCCATCTCCAAATAGATTTCGGGGTAAGGCTTTACTGTGAATTTGGGTGGGATGGAAATCAGTCCATAGCAGTAAGAAAGGAGAAAAAAACATGGTAGGAGGTGGATGTAATCTTTCATCTAAGAGATGATGAGGGTGTGAACTAGTGTGAATAATCTTCCTGGGGTATTTCTTTTCCTAAACTTTAAAATTATAGACTTTTCCTGGAAAAACTCCATTTGGACATTGCTATCCTTTTTTAATGTAGAATTTTCAAAATCAAACAAAAAAAAGGGATTTAACATTTTAGAATTAACCACAGAATTTAGTAAACATATTATAGAAATGTTTTACTATGAAATTGACATATAGTCTCTACAGTTTAAAAACTCTGGTAATCTTATGGATGCCTGGGTGGCTCAATCTCAGGTCAGGATCCTGGAGTCCTGGGATCGAGCACACATTAGGCTCCCTGCTTGGGGGGAGTGTGCTTCTCCTTATGCCCCTCACCGGGCTGTTGTGCTCTCTCACACTCTCTCAAATAAACAAATAAAATCTAAAAAAAAAACAACACAAGACTTTGGTAATCTTAAAAGTGCACCTCCTGCGTTTGTATTTTAAGGGATAATAACAGAAAGCTAAACTCAAAATACATAACCATTTCACTTCTCATACTTGGCTTTATGTTAAACATAATAGTAATTTTAAAAGTTCCACATTTAAAAATTATTATTATAGTATATTAACCATAAAGGCCCCAAATAGCTTAAGTATTTCTTTTAGGTTAGAAGACATGGATAATGCTACCAAGACTAATTCCTTCACTGTTCTCATTGCTTTTACATATTGATGATCAAGGCTTGAACAATTTGATCACTGACTTATTGCTGGCAACAGAATGATTCGGTATCCTTACTGAAACATAAAGCACATCCAAATGCATTTTCATAAATATTTGGCTTTGATCCAGGGTGATTACAATAATGTGCCCCAGACACTGCTCAAGAACTTAAGATGGACAAGTTGTCACTTGATTCTGTCAGCCCAGTCATCAAGAATCATTTTTTAAGAGAATGTTCTGCTTCTCATAACAATAGTGATGCTTCAGAAGAATTTTATACTTGCTATAATGAAACACAAACAAGCTTTTGGCATTGGTTCCTTAAAATGTTAAGAATTGGTGATACTAATGCACCACATTTTTTTTTTTTTAAAGATTTTATTTATTTATTTCACAGAGGGAGAGAGATCACAANAGCATTGGTTCCTTAAAATGTTAAGAATTGGTGATACTAATGCACCACATTTTTTACACTATTGTGTTTTAACTCTGGTTCTGAAAGAAATATAGACTCGATATTAAAATATCTGGAAGATATAAAATGCATGAAGAACAAAAGAGTCATCCCAAATTTTACCACTTAGAGATAAACATGTCATAATATTCTCATGTATTTCCTTTCAGACTTTAAAAATTGGGGACATTTTGTAATTTTACATGTTTTTGTAACCTGGTTTTAAAAACTTATGTANCATTTTTTACACTATTGTGTTTTAACTCTGGTTCTGAAAGAAATATAGACTCAATATTAAAATATCTGGAAGATATAAAATGCATGAAGAACAAAAAAGTCATCCCAAATTTTACCACTTAGAGATAAACATGTCATAATATTCTCATGTATTTCCTTTCAGACTTTAAAAATTGGGGACATTTTGTAATTTTACATGTTTTTGTAACCTGGTTTTAAAAACTTATGTATTTAGATGTCTTTCTATGAAAATATAGATCTATATTATCACCTCTAACAGCTGTGGAATTTTTACATTTTGTGTACTATAATCTACTTGACCAATATTAATTATAGTGATTTCTTACACTATTTGGTGCTTACTATAAATTTAGAGCGTAAGGCCTCAAGGGCTTGGTTTGTATTTATCCATTTGATCCTCACAATCCTATTATTATTCCTGTTTCTTACAGATGAAAAACTGAGGAACTAAGAGGTGAAGTAATTTCTACAACCTCTTAATATTGGAGATTTTAGTGGCTAACAATGCTGTGATGTTATAAACAAGGTTGCTATGAATATCACTGTTCATGTGGTTAAAGAATGTCTTTATGATAAATTTCAAAAAGTAGAACTGCTGGGTCGAAAGGTGTTTACATTTCTAAGAGCTTTTGTAACAGACTTTCAGATATTTCCTTCAGGAGGACTACATTATTTACACCTCATTCAACGACGTGAGTGTATGATTCTCCACATCTCATTTTAATCCCTGTCTGACAAAAAGGTTTCTGAATGCTACTTTAATTTGCATTTTTCACTTTTAGAAATGAGACTTCATTTTTAATGGATTTTTGTAAGCACTCTTTATATACTAATCCTGTCGTTGACAACTTGTAAATATTTGTTACATGCTACATTTATAAGTGCTCTAATTTAAGTATAATTTACATGATTCCAATTCATGTGCAAGATGCTCTTACTTTGCTCCAAGTGGAACACAAAACCTCTAGGTGCTCCTTAAAAATTCCACATGACGTAGGCATAAATTTGTTAAATATTTACATATAAAATCACTAAATAAACCTATTAAGTTGTTAGGAAACCCTCAACAGTTTCTAGTTCCATTTGCAGTTTTGTTGTGTTTTGTTTGCTCGGTCTTGGCGGGGAGGGTGGCTGCCGTAGACATTCTTGGGGTGTGAAACTTATTTTCCAACCATCGCAACTGCTTAGTAACTGCAGAGTTAGTCAGTAGTGCCAACGCCCAGCTAGAAGTGCTTTCGACAGAGATTCAGAAGCCAGGCGTTCAGGGACTCGGGAAGGTGCCAGCGTTACCTCAGCCTCTCCGAGGGAGCCGTGCGCCCCGACACTCCCCTCTTTAAGGATTCGGGCCAAACCGTTCAGCTCACATGACTTCATCCAAACAAGTTTCTTGTCACCTCAGGCAGCAACTGAACCCACGGCTTTTCAACTTAGATGACCCCCAACAAAGGAGTTTCTATCCCCCTCAATAGGGACTATAAACTCATGACAACCGACGGAGTGAGGGGCAAGCACGGGGTCTCGTTCAACCCTCACGCGACCCTTTTTCTTTCTCAGTCTCTGATTCACTCCAGGGCTCCGTAGTCGACTTCGGCACGCCTGGAGGACTCCGTCCTCCGGAGACTCCTGGCCAAAGCAAAAGCAGAAAATGCAGGCATTACTGTCACCCTCCGGTATGACCGATCACAAGGGGAGTCAGGCGGAGGGGGCGCTTTGGTGGGCCCTGTTTCGGTGGCGCAGGTGCCGGGCAGGTTTTGAGCAGGCAGCGCCGAGGTCGCCCAGATTCCCGACAGGCTCCACGCGGGGGCCTTGTCTGCGCCTTCGCTGTTACCGCCGCCGCCGCTGCCGCGGTTGCTGGGGGTCGGTGAGAGGTGGAGCTGTCGCCAGGCTTGGGGAGTGCGTCTGTGTTGCTGTTTTTGTCTGAGGTGTCTTCTTTCCTGCCTCGTTTCCTGACTCCCTTGGTGTCGAGGGGGAGTCCCTGCGGACCCCTGGGCACGCAGCGGAGATGCCTCTTTTTGCCACCAATCCCTTCGATCAGGATGTTGGTAAGCGCTTTTGCCGCTCCCTGTCCACCCTGCGCGGGAGTGCAAGTCCATTCTGCCCGCTCTCTGCTGTGTTCCTGACCCCCTGGCCGGGACTGAATGCTTCCCCTTTCCCGAGGCTCCTTCCTGAAGAGTTTGGAGGAGATGGGGGGCTTGGCTCATCCTTTTTTAGAAGAAATGGGGACTCACAGAGCCTGAGAAGTGGGCCTTAGACGAGGGCTGTGGGTTTCGAAAGAACTGCTTCAGAGGGTTAATGTGGAGGGCCTGGGAGGAACAGCTGGTGTAGCATCTGGTGCTGGGACAGTGTGCTTCTGGAAGAAGGGAGTTCAGAGCTGAGCAGTACGTCCCCTAGGGTAGGATTATAAGTCCTCCAATAAAGCGTCTCCCCTGGATAAATGTTAAACGTTTGGAACTAGGAGAATGTTTTAGATTAGCTTCCTTAGGGGATTTTAAAACCTTTTTTTTTTTTTCTTTTTTTTTTGGTAATCGTTACGAGGCGAGAGCTTCTGGCTAAGGGTAGACTCTCAAAAACGTTGGGAGAGATGAAAATGGAATACTTGGCAACAACCGAAACCAAATTCAGGACCTGGGCCATTGTGCTGCATTCTTTAGACTATGTCTCGGTACCTTAAGAAGTGTGGAGGATGACCTTAAATCTGAAAATGCTGATTTGTTTTGATTCTGAAATGCCTTTTTTGTTTGTTTTTCTGTTTCCTAGTCATTGGTTTTGGGTATTGAGCATACCAATTCAACAGGTTAGCTCAAACACCCCCCCGACCCCCTGGCTCTGAGGGTAATAATTACAAGACTTTGAGTTTCCTGGAGTAGAATTTTGGGATGATTTGAATGCACTTAGAACTACTTTGGCACACAAGTATGGAATGACAGCAAGCTAAATACCATGACTAATTACTGTGGTAAAGAAATATAAGGACACCATTATGGAATTGCTTTTTGTTATTTTGTGTCATATAATTACAAATGGCAGGTGTTGATTTTTGCTTTTTAACTCTTCCTTAGAGCATGTCACTGAGGCTTGGAGGTTTGGGTTAGACTAGAAAAGGGTTCAGTCCCATCTTAGCCACTGCCTAGCTAATAGTGAAATCATGGGCAAGTCACTGAAGCTCTTTGAGTCCCAGAGTACTCATCTTTAAAGAGTGGAAAAATACATTGTGTTTGTGATTCAATGAAATAATATGTGTAAACGGCCCACTATAGTGCCTTTATATAGTAGTCACCTACTAAATGATCACTATTTTTGGTTTCAGTTTAAATGCATGGCCTCAATCAGCAGTGGATGGAACTTTGGAGATAGCCAATAATACTTAATCAATTGGAAAATTGAGTTTAATTCAATAAGCACTTAGCACACAGTACAGATGGTCCCCGACTCACAATAGTTCGACTTAACGATTTTTCAGCTTGAGCATAGTGCGAAAGGGATAAGCATTCAGTAGAAGCCGTACTTTGCATTTTGAATTTGGATCTTTTCCCGGGAAAGCCATATGCAGCCGGTATGATCCTCTCTCGTGATGCTAGGCATCGTGATGCAGTTTTCAGTGAGCCACGCAACTACGAGGGTGAACAACTAATATACTTAGACCATTCTGCACCCATACAACCATTCTGTTTTTCTTTTTTGGTACAGTATACAATAAATTATATGCAATATTCAACATTTTATTATAAAATAGGCTTTATGTTAGATGACTTAGCCCGACTGTAGGCTAAGTAAGTTTTCTGAGCACACTTAAGGTAGGCTGGCTAAGCTGTTGGTAGGTTAGGTGAATTACATGTATTTTTGGCTTAGGATATTTTCAACTTACTATAGGTTTATTGAGACCTGGACCTGTCATAAGTCTAGAAAGATCTGTATTAACAGGACGCTCTCAGTGACGTAAGAGAGTGATGAATAAGGCATGGTTGCTGTTCTCAAGCAGTTCCATAACATTACAATAATTTCTAGGCCAAATGCTCAAAATAAAACAATTTCTTAATACCTACTTCTGTTTCCAGAACTTTTATGTAGTTTTCATGGCTGTATATAATCTAGTTTCCAAATACATTCACTTTTGTATCCTACTGGCTTTTAAACACACATTTCCATTGGGTTTAAATAAATTTCTTTTTTTTTTTAAGATTTTATTTATTTATTTGACAGAGAGAGAGGGAACACAGGCATGGGGAGAGAGAGAAGCAGGCTTCCCACTGAGCAGGGAGCCTGATGTGGGGCTGGATCCCAGCACCCTGTGATCATGGCCGAAGGCAGACTCTTTTTTTTTTTTTAAGATTTTTTAAGATTTTATTTATTTATTTGAGAGGAGTGAGAGAGAGCATGAGAGGGGAGAAAGTCAGAGGGAGAAGCAGAAGCCCCATGGAGCTGGGAGCCCGATGTGGGATTTGATCCCGGCACTCCGGCATCATGACCTGAGCTGAAGGCAGTCCCTTAACCAACTGAGCCACCCAGGTGCCCCCGAAAGCAGACTCTTTAACGACTGAGCCACTCAGGTGCCTCTAAATAAATTTCTTAATGTCAAACTCTTTCCCATTACCTACACCAGTCATTTCAAACATAGGCTCCTTTAGCTTTTATACTTTCACTTCTAATTTATTTCTTCTGCCTTTCTGCATGTGCCTACATGTACTCATGATTAAATGCCAACTCAGTCCAGCTTGTTATTGAATCATTTCCTGATTACTCTAGCCTAGGATTTCTCAGTAGTGACACTATTGACAGTTTGGATGAGATAAATAATCTTTGTTGTGGAGGTCTGTCCTGTGCAATGTAGGGTGTTTAGCAGCCTCCCTGAGCTCTACCAGTGACCCCCCCCCCATAATTTTAAAAGTTTTCAGACATTACTAAATGTTCCCTTGGGGGCACAAAATAGCTCCCAGCTGAGAAATACTCTTTTAGCCTACTGAAATTTCGCCCTTTTCCAAACTGCTGCAGCACTTTTGTCTTTACCAAATTATTTAGTATTATAGTTATATCCTATATTATGCTCCATAATTATTTTATTAGTTGCTACATAGTATGTGCCCAATAAATGTTTGTTTAATTGAGACTGCCTCACTTGAGCCTTCTAGACAGTAAGCTTCTTGACTGTAGGGACAGTCTTTTGCTCCAGGAAATCTTACTTTTTATTTTTTTTTTATTTTATTTTTTTTTTTTATTTATTTTTTTTTTTTATTTCACAGAGGGAGAGAGATCACAAGGAGGCAGAGAAGCAGGCAGAGAGAGAGGGGGAAGCAGGCTCCCCGCTGAGCAGGGAGCCCGATGCGGGCCTCGATCCCAGGACCCTGAGATCATGACCTGAGCCNACAGTAAGCTTCTTGACTGTAGGGACAGTCTTTTGCTCCAGGAAATCTTACTTTTTAAAGCTAGGTTCTGGTATTTGGATCAGTTCGCTCCTTATGATCCATATATGAAAATATGAGTGGTTATCCTGAGGAGACTTGTCAAAGACTCCCAATAAATAATACTTGGAAAGAGTCCAATAGACTCCCATGTTAATTTTTTTACTAGAAAAATATATAGAATATGGTGTGTAGAATAAATTTAATAACACTTCTCCTCACTTTGTCCATCAATGAGTATGTGACATTAAAATAGTCATACTAAGTCACTTGATTTATCACTTAATGTTGTATACATTTGTATTTCTTCAAAATTAACTGTCTTGGGGCGCCTGGGTGGCTCAGTGGGTTAAAGCTTCTGCCTTCAGCTCAGGTCATGATCTCAGGGTCCTGGGATCGAGTCCCGCATCGGGCTCTCTGCTCAGCAGGGAGCCTGCCTCCTCCTTTCTCTCTACCTGCCTCTCTGCCTACCTGTAATCTCTCTCTCTCTGTCAAATAAATAAAATCTTTAAAAACAAAACAAAATTAACTGTCTTTAGCTTTATTCATAGACTGAATTGGTGATTCAGAAACTCACTGATTTATATAATATGACATTTTATACAAAGAGGCAGAATATTGGCTATAGCCTTTCCCTGTAAGAAATGCTGAAATGTGTTGTTAGAATGTGAGCTCCATGAGGACAGGGATTTTTGGTTTGCTCAATACTATCTCCCAAGCATATAGACCACTAATAAAACATTCAGAAAACATTTTTTGAATATATGAATCTCATTTTGGATGTTGTATTTCTTGCTCAATTCAACTTGAATTATAATGATAACTTGTTCCATCAAGTTTTTATTTTTTTTTAAAGATTTTTTTAATTATTATTTATTTTATTTGACACAGAGAGAGAGATTACAAGTAGGCAGAGAGGCAGGCAGAGAGACAGGGAGAGGAGGAAGCAGGCTCCCTGCTGAGCAGAGAGCCCGATGCCGGCCTCGATCTCAGGACCCTGAGATCATGACCTGAGCCGAAAGCAGAGGCTTTAACCCACTGAGCCACCCAGGCACCCCTCCATTAGCCATATTTGGTGAGCTGTTATATCTCTAAGCTGATTGACCTTTTTTTTTTTTCGTATAGCCAGAACATGATGGGCAGTCATCCTGTCAGCATTTCTTACCTCCTCAATCTTTGAGAGTTATAAATTCTGAGAAAATCAAAAGTAGCTGCTTATCAGAAAAAGTTCTCTATTGAGAAAAATGTTGAAATTCAAATGAGGCTCTGGATATGTTTTTCCAGGTATTGCTGGCCAGATTTCTCAATCTCCTCTTTTTGAGTATAGGAATACCTGGGAGATCTTGCTGGTTTTATTTCAGATTACTGCCGTAAAGCAAATATTGCAGTAAAGAGAGTCCAATGAATTTTGTTTCCCAGTGTATATAAAAGTTATGTTTACATTATACAGTAGTTTATTAAGTATGCAATAGCATTATGTCTAAAAAAAGTATATACCTTAATTAAAAAATACTTTATTGCTAAAAATATGCTAACCATATCTGAGCTTTCATTAAGTGATAATCTTTTTGCTGGTGGAGGGTCTTACTTTGATGTTGATGGCTACTGACTGATCAGGGTGGTGGTTGCTGAAGATTGGGGTGGCAGTGGCAATTTCTTAAAATAAAACAGCAGTGAAGTTTGCTGCATTGATCGGCTCTTCCTTTCATTGAACTATTTGTTTGTAGCATGCAATGCTGTTTGACAGCATTTTACCCACAGTAGACCTCATTTCAAAGTTGTGATCTATCCTCTCAAACCCTGCTACTGCTATATCAACTAGGTATGTAATAGTCTAAACCCTTTGTCGCATTTCAGCAGTTTTTACAGCATCTTCTAGTAGATTCCATCTTAAGAAACCACTTTCTTTGCTTATCCGTAAGAAGCAACTCCTCATCTGTTCATTTTATCATGAGATTGCAACAATTCAGTCACATCTTCAGGCTCCACTTCTAATTCTAGTTCTCTTGCTATTTCCACCTCAGCTGCAGTTACTTCCTCCACTGAAGTCTTAATCCCCTCAAAGTCATTCAGGATGGCTGGAATTACCTTCTTCGAAACTATTATTCATGTTGATCTTTTGACCTTCCCATGAATTGTGAATGTTCTTACTGGCATCTAGAATGATGAATCCTTTGCAGATTTTCAATTTACTTTGCCCAGATCTATCAGAGGAATGCGTATCTATGGCAGCTATAGTGTGTGTGTGTGTGTGTTTTAAGATTTTATTTTTTTATATATCAAAGATTTCATTTATTTATTTGAGAGAGAGAAAGAGAGAGCATGAGAGTGGGGAGGGGCAGAGGGAGAGGGACAAGCAGATTCCCTGCTGAGCATGGAGCCTGATTCAGGGTTGAGTCCCAGGACCCTGAAATCATGACTTGAGCTGAAGTCAGACATTAAACTGACTGAGCCACCCAGTGCCCCCAGGAAATGTATTTCTTAAATAATAAGATTTGAAAGTCAAAATGACTCCTTGATTCACATGCTGTAGAATGGATGTGGTGTTAACAGACATGAAAACAACATTAATCTCTTTGTACATGTCTGTCAGAGCTTTTGGGTGGTCAGGTGCATTGTCAATGAGCAGTTATATTTTGAAAGGAATATCTTTTTTTCTGAGCCATAGGTCTCTACAGTGGGCTAAACTATTCAGTAAAACATGTTGTAAACAGATGTGTTGTCTTCCAGGCTTTATTCCATGTATATAGAGCACAGGCAGAGTAGATTTAGCATAATTCTTAAGGATCCTAGGATTTTCACAGTGGTAAATGAGCATTGGCTTCAATTTAAAGTCACCAGCTACATTAGCCCCTAAAAAGAGGGTCATCCTAGCTTTCAAAGTTTTGAAATCAAGCACTGACTTCTCTCCAGCTATGAAAGTTCTTGTTGGCATATTTTGCCACTATAAGGCTGTTTTGTCTACATTGAAAATCTGTTGTTTGGTGTGGCCACCCTGAATAATGACCTTAGCTAGATCTTCTGGAGAACTTGCTACAGCTTCTCCGTCAGCACTTGGTGTTTCACCTTGTGCTTTTGTCTTATGGACATGGCTTCTTTTCTTAAACCTCATCAGTTAACCTCTGGCTAGCTTCAAACTTCTCTTCTGTAGCTTCCTTACCTTTTTCAGCCTTCATAGAATTGGAGAGAGTTAGGACCTTGCTCTAGATGAGGCTTTGGTTTAAGGGAATGTTATGGCTAATTTGATCTTCTCTCCAGACCACTCAGACTTTTCTCCATATTGGCAATAAAGCTGCTTCCTTTTCTTATCATTTGTATGTTCACTGGAGTATCACTTTTAATTTCCTTTAAAAACTTTTCCTTTGCATTCATAACTTGGTTAACTGTTTGGTTCAAGAGACCTAGCTTTTGGCCTATCAACTTTTGACATGCCTTACTTAAGCTTCATCATTTCTGGCTTTTGATTTAAGGACATACGTGGCTCTTCTTTTCACTTAAACACTTAGAGGACATTGTAGAGTTACTAGTTGGTCTAATTTCAGTATTGTTGTATCCCAGAGAATATAGGGAGGCCCAAGGAGAGGGAGAGAGATGGGCCAGTGAACAGTCAGAACACACACTTTATCTCTTAGGTTCATTGTCTTAATATGGGTGCAATTTGTGATGCTCTGAAACAGTTATAATTACAACATCAAAGATCTTTTGGTCTTTGTATACAGGTATATCTTGAAGGTATTGTGGGCTGGCTTACAGACCACAATAATAAAGTGAACATCCCAATAAAGTGAGTCAGATGAGTTTTGTTGTTTCCTGATGTATATTAAAGTTATGTTTATATCATACTGTAGTCTATTAAGTGTGCAATAGCAACATGTTTGCATCTAACAAACAATGCACACACCTTAATTAAAAAATACTTCATTGCTAAAAATTGCTCACCGTCATCTGAGCTTTTAGCAAATTGTAATCACTGATCACAGATCACCATAACAAATGTAATAGTAATGAAAAAGTTTGAAATATTGCAGGAATTCTCAAAATGGGACACATGGAAAATGGGCTCGAAGCAAGGTTGCCACAAAACATCAATTTGTAAAAAACACAATATCTGCAAAGTGCAATAAAGTGAAGTGCAATAAAATGAGCTTCATCTGGATAATCTGAGGATAAAATGAGATCATTGTGAAGCTTTGAATTCTTTAGAATTCACTTTTCTTGCTTCACTTTTACCTTCCTTACAACCCCTGTTTATGTCTTAGAAAATAGTTTTGACTTTGCTACTCATAAAACCATCTTGAATTGTTACTAGTGGTTTTTATTCTTTCGATTTAAAAAATACTTGTTTTGTAACTGAGAAGAACTGTGCTACTGCTCTTATTGATCTTGAGGCAGCATCAATAAATAATCTGAATAGTTTTAGACTTTGGAAGTGGGTTGAATTTCTCATCTACGTAAGTTTGAGTCAGGTATTGATCCCGTTTATATATCAGAGAATAAAGAAGGTAGTTCATGAGTGTCCAGCCTACCTGCTGATGACCGTACTATACACTCCTGGGTACACCTTAACTCAGGAACTGTAAGATCATAATTAGCTACCGTATAGGCAGTTTATACTTGATCAGACGTAAGCCTGTCTTCTCAAGCAAACTGTTGACTTTTAAATTTTAATAAGCTTAGCTATTTTTTAAGAAGGTTATTTCGAGATGTAGGTGTTTTCTTTTACAAAAATGCACCATGTTTTTAAAAGGCCTGCTTGGCTATCAGTCAGTAAGGATGATGAATTAATTATTTAAATACACTATCAGGTCAAAGTAATGACTTGCTTTCCTTTTCTAAGATGAAGTAAATGTTAGGCCAGAGGATATTTGATCAGGATGACTCAGTCACTTTTCTTTGGCTTCATAAGGATTAGGGGTCTTAGAGGTAGAGCTCTGAGACTCCTCAGAGCAGTCCACTTGTATTTTGGTTTACATATTTTACGTTTCTTTGAAGGTAAAATTTTCTTACAAAAGAGAGTATTGAAAAATAAAGTGTGTGACTGGTGTTTGTCCCTAATTCCTGAGAGGGAGCCTCTAAATCTTTGGAATTTCTTGAATGATAGCATCTTATTCAAGAAGGGCTACTTTGGATAATATTTTTGTTCATGCTAATGAGATGACTCAGCCTGGAAGCTGGTCACTCCGGAAGTGATTAGATGAGTCATATGATATTAGCCAGACCTCCAGAGAGGGTAGGAGGCCTAGAGATTGAGTTCCAGGAGGTAGCTGACCATGCCTTCATAATAAAATGCCAATAAAAACTCTAGACACCAAACCTTGGTTGAGCCTCCTGGTTGGTGATACACATTGATGCGCCAGGAGGACGATGCAGCCTGAGGGCACATAAGCTTGGGCCCGTGCATCTCTTCATTGGCTGTTTCAGATTTGTATCTTTTGCGATAAAATTATAATCAAAATGCTTTTCTGAGTTCTGTGAGTTGATATAGTGAATTAATGAACCTGAGGGAATAATGGAAACCCCTGATTTTGTAGCCAGTTCGTCAAAAGTGCATATGACCTAGGAACCACAGAGCTTGTTGCTTGTGTCTGAAGTGGGGAAACTTGTGGAGTTCTGTGCCCTCGACCTGTGAACAGCACCAACTCCAGATAGGTAACATCACAGTTGCACTGTAGCGGGTTTTCCACACTGAAAAGCAAAATTGAGAAATCACTGAAGTAGAGGCTATTAAAGGTGTATGTGTTTTTGTGAGTTTTATGGATTCATACTGTAATTACATGAGTCAGTTTAGTGTTTGTTGAGTCCTTAGGCTGAGAACATGAATATTGAACGAATTGCTCAAAGTAGAAATTCTTACTATTTTCAAGGGATGTATATATAGTCTGGGAACTTGAACAATGACAGGTAAATTTGACTCACTTATCCTTTTGGTATACTCTGCAGCCTGAATGAAATTAAACAGCATTTCAGCATTTGCTTTCTAAGTAATCTGTTTAGTTTTAAGAGTAGTGTTAGTTTCTCATGTTTTCTTCTTTTCCCTCATGCAAACCATTTTCACATATGAGCAGTAGATTATTATTTTTTTTTCCCCTGAAAGGCCAGTTCTGATTAGATTATTTCCTTGCTAGAAATTCTCTTGGCTGTTTCTTGATTTAATACAAACATCTCATTTTGTATTTTAGGTTTTTGAGTGGTTCCAACCTTTTACAAAGTAGTCTCTGTTGTAGTAAGCCTAGATTCTTTGTTATACTTGTTTTTATAACTTTATTCTTTATTATACTCTACTGTATATTTACTGCTTAAATAGAAACAAAAGAGTTTATTATTAATCGTGTTCTCCTCTTAGTTTCTAAGTGTATCAAGAAGCCTTTCCTGATTCTCCTTTTCTCTCCACCCAGGTCTTTACCTTTTTTTTCAGCTTGCTTTAGGCTTTCAATTTTTTTTTTTTCCTGTAATACTTTTTCTTTCATCTATTTAGGTCTCTATCTGCTGGTTTCATTTCTTTTTTTAGAGTCTAAGCTACTTCAGATGGGGCCTGGCATAGATTGGAAATTTATTCCATTTTGTTGGATATCTGTTCAAATTTTATTATTTCCTGCAAATAAGTCATTTTTCCAAGATCTCGGATGTCTTGGATATTTGTATTCTTATACAAGGAATTTGTGTGAATAACCTGCTTTTGTTATCTCCCCTATTAGAAGATAGTAGGATGACTAGGCATAGGTACCCACTACTCATTCGTTATCACTCACTGGCACCTTATTAGATAATCTAATCCTCTAGTGGCAGTGATTAATTGGTAGGTATTGCTCTATCTCTTGGGGCTATGCTATGGATTAGGAATTATTAGCCTACATACAGTTTGGACAGAATTACCTGCTTGCCAGTTTCTGCTTTAAATCTTCAGCTCTCAGTAGTAGATCAAAATGGGGAAATGAGTATTATTGTCAGCTGAACCAGGCAACAAGGCTTTGAAGGGAAGTAGGGAGCAGGAATTTCACTCTTTTCACCAAGACCAACCCTTACAGGTAAGAATCTTGGTATGGATCAGGCATCCTATCCCAACCCACCTCAGGCTAAAAAAAATGAAAATGTTAGTGGAGGTCATGGTTTTGCTGTCTTTCAACCTGTTTAGCCTTTGAATTACAGTGTTCCCATCAAGACAGGTTACCTTCTACTTCTGTATAGCTTTTGTTTCAGAAGATAATAATGATCTCTTTTGAAGTTCCCACCCCCCCACATGGGTTCTTGTTTTTTCTAACTTGCCTTATTCTGTTTTCTTTTTTGTTGTATTTGTTTATTTTGTCTTTTCCTTTATCTTCTATGTAAGAAGACTTTCTCAGCCGATAATCTTTGGTTTTTTGCCCATGGTTAATACTTTAATACTAGAGAAATACAAAGCAGTTTGGAAGCTGTGATCATGTAGTTAGGCCTTATTGACTGAACTTCACAAGTTGATGTGGTATGCCATTTACTGTGCACCTTCTCTCTATCCCTCCATGTCACTGTCTTATCTTTAGGTGTTTCCTCTTGGGCTGACCTGGAGTCCCCAGAGAAGAGTCCTGTAATCTCTCTGAGGGTGAAGGTGTGAATGAAGGTGAGGGGTGGAACAGAATATTTTCTGAGAGGGCAGGTATTTGATGGGGGTGGGTGGGGCCTCAAGACCACCCTCCCGCTTTCCCAGTTCTGGATTCACCAGGGCTCACAGGACTCAGTTATAGTTACAGCTATGATTTATTATAGTGAAAGGACCCAAAGTGCAATCAGCAAAGTGAAAGGGCACATGGGTGAAGTCTGGGAATACCAGGCATAAGCTTCCTTGGCTCCTCTTCCAATGAAGACATGCTTACTGTCTCCCAAATAATACGTGCTTAATTCCCCTAGCAGTGAGATGTGGCAACATGTGTGGAATGTTGCATCCAGGGACATTCATTAGACTCAGTGCTTGGGGTTTTCTTGGGAGCTGATCTTGTAGGCGTACTCTGCTTGGCACATACCCAAACTCCAAACTCCCAGAAAGAAAGGTGGTATTCAGTATAAACCATATCGTCTGTACAACCAGTGTAGACATAGGGAGCTAGTCTCCTAAGTTCTGAGAATGGTGAGAACTCTCCCTAAATCCAAGTTCCTATACACCAGGCAATGCATAAACAGACCTTTTAAAGGATACCAGTCAGCCCTCTATGTTAACTCTTTTTAAAAATTAATTGATTAATTAATTATTATTATTAAAAAATTAACATATATGTATTTTCTGCATAACAGGCATCAGCATTCACACAGTTGCTTAATTCCTTTATTAATTTTTAAAAAATGGACTTATTTTTTAGAGTAGTTTTAGAGTCACAGAAAAATTAAGCAGGAGATAGAGATTTCCTGTATCTCTACTGTCCCCGCATATGCAGAGCTTCCCCAGTATCAGCATCTTGCACCAGAGTGGTATATTTGTTACAGTCTATTGACCCACATATCCCCATCATCTTCACCCAAACTCCATAGCTTACATTAATATCCACTCTTGGTGTTGTATCTTTTAATGGTTTTGACAAATATATAATAACGTGTCTACCATTGTATACAGAGTAGTTTCACTGCCTGGCAGATCGTCTGTGCTCTACCTGTTTGTCTTGTCCTCCCTCCAACCCCTGACAACCACTGATTTTTAAAAAATTTATTTTATTTTTACTGTCTACATAATTTTGCCTTTTCTAGAATGTTATATGATTAGAAACATGCATTATCCAGCTTTTCAGATTGGCTGCTTTTGCTTAGTGTGCCTCTAAAGTTTCCATGTCTTTTCATGGCTTGTTCATTTTTTTTTTTTTTTAGCACTGAATAATATTTCATTGTTCTGGTGTACCTCAGTTTATCCCTTCACCTACTGAAGGACATCATGTTTGCTTCCAAGTTTTGGTGATTGTGAATAAAGCTGCAGTAGACATCTATGAAAATGGAATATCTTTCCATTTATTTAATTCTTTGATTTCT
Organism: Ailurus styani; assembly: GCA_002007465.1. NCBI lineage: Eukaryota > Metazoa > Chordata > Mammalia > Carnivora > Ailuridae > Ailurus > Ailurus styani. The sequence goes on from LNAC01001250.1 coordinate 130,527, forward strand.
TTCATCAGAGTTTTGTAGTTTTCCTCATATAGATTTTATATGTATTTTGTAGATTTATATTTAAGTATTTTATTTGAGTGCTAATGTAAATGGTATTGTGTTTTTATTTTTATTTTTTTTAAGATTTTATTTATTTATCTGACAGAGATTACAAGTAGGCAGAGAGGAAGGCAGAGAGGGAGGAGGAAACAGGCTCCCCGCTGAGCAGGGAGCCCGATGCGGGGCTCCATCCCAGGACCCTGAGATCATGATCTGAGCCGAAGGCAGAGGCTTTAACCCACCGAGCCACCCAGGCACCCCAGTATTGTGTTTTTAATTTAAAATTACAGTTGTTTGTTGCTAATATATAGGAAAGTTGCTGACTTTTGTACAGTCGACTTTGTATTGTACAGTTTTGCCAAAATCATTTTTTTATGATTTATTTATTAGAGTGCAGGAATGGGGGGAGCAACAGAGGGAGAGAGAGAGGGGAAGCAGACTCCCTGCTGAGCAGGGAGCCTGGCTGTGTGTGGGGCAGTCTGTTCTCCAGCCCCTAAGATCATGACCTGAGCCGAAACCAAGAGTCAGAGGCTTCACCGACTGAGTACCCAGGTGCCTCCATTTTTTCAGTTCCAGTTTTTTGTTGTTGTTGATATTTTTGGATTTTCTACGTAGGTGAAAATGCTGTGAGGAAAAACAAGTTTATTTTTTCTTTCCTAATCTTTGTACCTTTTATATCTTTATCTTGTCCTTTTCCATTAGCTAGGACTTCAAGTATGCTGGTGAAAAGGTATGGTGAGAGAGACATCCTTGCCTTGTTTCTGATCTTAGTGGTAAACTTCTAGTTTCTCACTATTAAATATATTACCTATAGATATTTTGTAGATGTTCTTTATCAAGTTGAGGAAGTTCCCTGTTATCCCTAGTTTGCTGAGAATTTTTATCATGAGTTATTGGACTTTGTCAGATGTTTTTTCTGAGTTTATTGATAAGATCATGTGATTTTTCTTCTTTAGCTGTCGATAAGATGGATAACATTTGTCGATTTTTGAATACCCAGCTAGCATTGCTTACCTGGAATAAATCCCATTTGGTTGTGATGTAGAATTCTTTTTTTAACTTGTTGGATTTGATTTGTGTAATATTTTGTTAAGGATTTTTACATCCTTATGTTCATCTGTAGTTTTCTTTCCTAATAATGTCTTTGGTTTTGTTACTAGGGTAATACTGCTCTCATAGAATGAAGTATTTTCTGTTTCTGTCTTCTAGATGAGATTGGAGATAATTGGTATACTTTCTTCCTTAAATGTTTCCATTAACCTCTCTGTGCCTGATGCTTTCTGTTTTGGAAGGTTATTAATTATTGGTTCAATTTCTTTAATAGATATAGGCCTCTTCAGATTGTCTATCTTTGTGTGTATTTTGACAGATGTGTCTTTCAAGGAATTGATCTATTTTATCTAGGCTATCAAATTTGTGGGCATAGAGTACATAATTCTAATGTGTGTTTTTCCTGTACCACTAAGCAGTTCTCTAAATCTCAGCGGACACGGACCAGTGTCCCACAAATTAAATTCAATTCTTTTACTACCTAACTAGAAATAGTGTCAGATCCCACTGGTTTAGGGCTCAGTCCCACAAGACTGCTCTCACTCACTACTTTGGATGCTAGTCAAAGTCCAGGATATGTCCTATGCTTCGTACTGATTGACTGTAAACTGGAGGTTTCCATGATCCCATCAATAGTATTCAGCCATTGTAATGTTCATATAATATACTTTTAATGTCCATGAGATCTGTAGTGATATCCCCTCTTTCATTTCTGATATTAGTAATTGGTATCTTTCTTCTTTCTTTTTTCCTTTTCAACCATCTATTTTGATATTTTCAAAGAACCAACTTTTGGTTGTATTGATTTTTCTCTATTTTCTGTTTTCAGTTTCACTGATTTCTGCTAGTTCTTTTCATCTGCTCACTTTGGATTTAATTTGTTCTCCTGGTTACCTAAAGTGGAAGTTTATGTTAGTGATTTTATTTTATTTTTTAAAGATTTTATTTATTTGTTTATTTATTTGAAAGAGAGCAAGAGAGGGAGAGAGGACACAGAGGAGGAGGGAGAGGAAGAAGCGGGCTCCCCAAGGAGCAGGGAGCCCAATGTGCGCCTCTATCCCAGGACCCTGGGATCATGACCCGAGCCAAGGGCAGATGCCCAACCAACTGAGCTACCCAGGTGCCCCCATGTTAGTAATTTTAGATTTTCTTTTCTAATGTATGCATTCAAAGATATAAATTCCCAGTAAGCACTGATTTCAACTATATCCTGTAATTTTTTTTTTTAATTAAGTAGGCTTCATGCCCAGCATGGTGCCCAACACAGGGCTTGAATTCCAGCCCTGAGATTGAGCTCTGAGCCGAGATCAAGAGTCAGACACTTAAATAACTGAACCACCCAAGGGCCCCGTCCTGCAAATTTTTATATGTTGTTCTTTCATTTGTGTTTAGTTCAAAATATTTAAAAATTTCTCTTTTCTTCCTTGACCCATGTATTATTTAGAAGTGTGTTATTTAATATCCATGTATTTTGTGATTTTCCAACTGTTTTTTTTGGTTAATGATTTTTTGTTTAATTCTTTTGTGGTCTATGAGCAGACATTGTAAGATTGCTAGTGTTTTGCATTTGCTGTGGTATGTTTTGCATTTTGTGAATTTGTGGTTGTGCATTTTATGTGTGATGTATTTTGGTATTTCATGTGAGCTTGAGAAGAATGTGTCTTCTGCTATTGTTGGATAAAATAGTCTATAGATGGCAATTATATCCAGTTGACTGATGGTGTTGAGTTCAACTATGTCCTTAATGCTTTTCTGCCTTCTGGATTTGTCCCTACCTTCCTCCCTCCCTCCCTCTTCCTTTCTTTCTTTAAAAGATTTTACTTATTTATTTATTTACTTACTTATTTGACAGAGAGAGAGGGAGGGCGTGTGCACACATGGGAGCACAAGCAGGAGAGGGAGAAGCAGGCTCATCACGGAGAAGGGAGCCTGACACAAGGCTCGATCTCTGCACCCCAGGATCATGACCTGAGCCACCCAGGTGCCCCTATCTTTGCAGTTCTGTTACTTTTCTATTTGTTTGTTTTTTAAGATTTTATTTATTTGACAGAGACAGAAAGATCAGATCACAAGTAGGCAGAGAGGCAGAGAGAGAGGAGGAAGCAGGCTCCCTGCTGAGCAGAGAGCCAGATGCCGGGAGGACTCTGAGATCATGACCTGAGCTGAAGGCAGAGGCTTTAACCCACTGAGCCACCCAGGCACCCCAGTTCTGTTACTTTTTGACACTGTTATTTTGACATTCTGTACTTAGGTGTGTACGTATTAAGGATTGTTACATGTTTTTGTAGAATTAACCGCTTTCCTTCATGTAATGCTTCTATTCCTGAAAACTTTCCTTGCTCCAAAATTTCCTCTATCTGAAATTAATATAGCTACTCCCACTTTGTTTTAATTGGTGTTGGCATGGTTATCTTTCTCCATCTCTTTACTTTTAATGTATATATGTCTTTATATTTAAAGTGGGCTTCCTGTAGACAATATAGAATGCATTTTGTGTTTTGATCACTCTGGCAATATTTGTATTTAGACCACTAACATTTAAAGTGATGATTGATTTTGTTGGAGTAATATCTGCCATATCTGTTACAGTTTTCTAGTTGTAGCCCTTGTTCTTTGTTCCTGTTTTTTCTTCTACTCTTTTTTTTCTTTTCATGATTTTAATGAAGCATTTTATATGATTCAGTCGTTTTTCTTTTGTAGCATATCAATTATACTTCTGTTTTTGTTATTTTTAGTGGTTGCCCTAGAGTTTGCAGTGCACATTTAAAAGTAGTCCAAATCCACTTTCAGATAACATTATACTGCTTCACTGGTAGTGCAGGCAAGTGAAATGAATAATAAAATATTCCCAGTTCTTCTCTCCTGTTCCTGATAATCTCCTCGCTGTCGTTTATTTCACCTATGTGGAGACACACACCTCCTATATCATTTTCTTCTCTCTGAAGTATTTTTTTTTTAACTTTTTTTCTGCAAGGTCCATTTATTGGCAACAAATTTCCTTAATGGCTTTTTGTTTGAGAAAGTCTTTATTTCTCCTTTCCTTTTGAAGAATAACTTCACAGGGTACCTAATAGGTTGGTGTTTATTTTCTCTCAACACTATTTCACTCCACTTCCTCCTTGGTTGCATGCTTTCTGAGATGTCAGATGTGAGGTGTTTTTCTTTTGCTGGCTTTTCCCCCCCATTTTTTTCTTTATCATTGATTTTTTGCAGTTTGAAGATGGTATACCTAGGTGTAGTGTTTTTGGATACTTGTGCTTGTTATTCTTGGAGCTTACTGGACTTGTGGTTTGATGTCTCACATCAATTTGGGGAAATGTTGAGTTGTTTTTGCTTCAAGTATTCTGTTGTTTCTGTGCTATTTCATTTATGTCTATGTTTTACTTTTTGTAATTTCCCACAGTTCTTGGATAATCTGTTGGTGGTTTCTTTTTTGTTTGTTTGGTTTGTTTTTTTCTTGTCATTTTTTTCCCTTTGCTTTTCAGTTTTGGAAGTTCCTATTGATAAATGTGCAAGTCCAGAGAGTCCTTAGCCATGTTCTCTGCTACTGAGTGCATCATAGGCATTCATTTTTGATCTCTAGTATTTCTTTATGATTCTTTTTTAGAATTTCCATTTCTGTTCTTACTTTCTTCATCTGTTCTTGCATGTCGTCTCCTATTTCCATTAGAGCTTTTAGTGCTATTATTTATAGCTTTTAAAATTCCTGGTAAGTCCAGGATTTCTGTCATGTGTGAATCTGGTTCTGATGCTTACTCTTCAAACTATGTTTTTTTGCCTTATAGTGTGGCTTGCTGAAAGCTAGACATGATATACTAGATAAAAGAAACACCATCCTTTAAAAAAAAAATAGAACACCGTCCTTCAATGGCATAATAGTAAAGCATTGGGTAAGAAGTATTATGTAGTCTGGTGACTAGGTCTCAGTCTTTTAAAGTGAGCCTCTGTCCCTGGGGTGTGAATTTCTCACAGGCTTCTCAGTTTTTTTCCCCTCTTAGGTGGGAAAAGATGGCTAGATGGGCTGAAGTTGGGTATTCCCCTTCTTCTACGTGGAAGGCTGGAGCAGGCTGGAGTTGGGTGTTCCTTACCCCAGGTGGATTAATCTCTGGTAAAATCCTAGTTGGTTAGGTGCTGTTTAAAATAATTAACAGGTGGCCTTGTTAGGAAGAGAATGCTCTGGTATATCTCACAATAGTTATTGTCCTCCACTTGCTGAAAAATAGAAAGTTTTCTCTGATATGACCTTGAGATCCTGGAGAGCTTATGAAAATAAAATTACAGAAATGTGGGAAATCCCTTATATGTGGGCCCTTTTGGATTTTAGCTTCCAGAATTGTGCACACTTAGCCTCTAGCAGTTTGTCTGTTACAGCTTAGATCTGTGGTACTGGTTCTTGGTGATATATCTGCTTATGGATTTCTGCTATGTTAAATTGTTATTCCATCTGTCTGTGTCTCTAATTTTGGTGACAGCATTTGGCCTGTGACCTCACTTCAGAGGGTTCTCAGAAGAGTTGTTTATTTTTCACTTTATTCATCTTTTTCCTTGTTGGATGGAGTGGTAACTTCCAAGTTCCTTAAATGCTATACTGGAAACTGAAAGAATTCCTTGTTTTGGGTGCTTATGTTTCAACTATGCTTTGTGTCTCCTTGTCTAGAAAAGCTTTGCTTTATCTCCAGAAAGCAAATCTCCACTTATTTGCTCAGGTGGGTTGGGGAGAGGTGGTTGCCAGAGCTCTTGAGTAAGGAAAGCAAAGAAGGTACCTGCCTGCACACTTCCAACAGCATTAATCCATCCTAAGTCCTCTTTCATTTCCGCAGTCAACTGCAGGCATTTCCTTCTGCTACCAGGACTTGCCTTTTCTGGGAATTCAGTTGTGTAAAACAGGCTGGTTCTTAAGCTTTTTTGTTACTACCAGTATATGATGCACCTTTTTTGGGTCTTCTAAATAGGTACTGTATATCTATTATTGTTAGAAAATTTTTGAGATACTGTTGCTATTATTGCTTCTCATGTTTTCTTTATCCTTATGTGTTTTCCTTAAAGTCTTTTAATTTTAAGTGAGGGAGGGAGCTTAATGAGGTGGTTGGGCTCCATCTGTGATAACTTTGTTGATGTTTTTAATTTGTTAAGTTTTTAGTTAATGGAAAATACTCAGAGCTTGGTTTCTTTTCATTTTCCTCCCTCCTCATGTCCAAACATGAAAATCAACAGAATCATATAATTATTTAATTACCTGAAACATTTTGGTACAGATTTGTGCCTTGTCAATGTTTCTTCATTGGCAAGTAAAGTTAAGAATTACTTGATAATGAAAGTGTTTCTTATTTTAGTCTTTCTTCATGGGGAAGGAAATAGACCTGTATGTAGTTTTTAGTTTTTGTTTTTGTAAATAAGTATCAATGGCCTATTTCTCTTTCTTTTTTAAGATTTTATTTATTTATTTATTTATTTATTTATTTATTTATTCGAGAAAGAGAGCAGGGGCAGGGGGAGGAGCAGAGGGAGAGGGACAAGCAGACTCCACACTGAGCGTGGAGTTAGACATGGGGCTTACTCTCAGGGCCCTGAATCAAGACCTGAGCCAAAATCAAGAGTCAGATGCTTAACCAACTGAGCCACGTGGGCATCCCATCAGTGGCATATTTCTTTTCCTTTTTAAAGATTTGTTTATTTTTTATTTTAAAAAATTTTTTATTTAAATTCAACTTAGTTAACATATAGTATATTATTAGTTTCAGGGGTAGAATTTTCTGATTCATCAGTTGCATATAATACCCAGTGCTCATTACATCAGGTGCCCTCCTTAAATTCCTTAAATGACCATCACCCAGTGACCCTATTCTACCCACCCCCACCAGCAACCCTCAGTTTCTTTCCTATAGTTAAGAGTCTCTTATGGTTTGCTTCCCTATCTGTTTTCTTTTCTTTCTTTTTTTTTTTTTTTTGACTTTTCCTTCCTTACTGTGTTCATCTCTTTTGTTTCTTAAATTTCAGGGCTATTTCTTATATTAAGTAGCAAGCAACTGAAGTGTGAATGGGGAAAATTATTGTAATAGATGGTAAACACGCCCCTACCCCCTTTTGAAGATGTACTTGACTATCTCATTAAACAGGCTGCTGGCAACTATTCTGATTTCTTATCACAATTTGGTTATTTGAATGTGATTATTTACCTCTTAAAGATTTTTAAAAATAATGTTTCTGCAATTTCTTTTCATAATACACAGAGAAAGCAACCAGTGAGATGAACACTGCTGAGGATTGGGGTCTCATTTTGGATATTTGTGATAAAGTCGGCCAATCTCGAACTGGGTAAGTGTTGCAAAGTTTCAGAGGAGCTTTATTGATTCTCTTTATTAACATGAATAAAATGAGAATTAGGAGGTAAAGCATATTACAATTAAAATTTAAATAGGTACTTTCTTGCTAGCCAAATTTGAGGAATCATCCCATTTAAGTTACTCTCAATAATCAGTTAGGGTAACATGACTGGTAACAATATTGATATTTTAATTAAACCCTTGTCCATAGTTGCCTCCAGAAATCTAGCTTTTTCCATGGGCTTTTAAAACCATTAGTGATTTTTCAGTGAAGTTATTTCTCAAGTGTCATGGTTATTCTTCAGTTCTTTTTTTCATTGTACTTTCTGCAGTATTCCACCTAATCAGTGACTACAGAAAGAGAGACAGTTTAGGACAATATAATCTTAAACTTTTTGGCATAAAGCTTTTTGTTAATATAGAGCTTTCAGTACAGCGAGTGAATTAACTGGTATACAGATCAATAATTTCATTAATTCCTGGGCTAATAACATCTGGTTATTAGCCTCATTTACCCCTTTGTGCCACAAAAATATTGTCTAATTTATGTACTCTCTTGTGAAAAATGTTAGAGAACACTGCTGTGTTACACTTGATTCTTTTTTTTTTTTTTTAGATTTTGTTTTTAAGCAGCTTCTACATCCAACATGGGGCTCCAACATGGGGCTTGAACTCAACCCTGAGATCAGGAGTTGCATGCTTCACCAAATGAGTCAGCCCAGCGCCCCTATACTTACTTGATTCTTGTGGTGCTAATCTTAACCCTCTGATGATGCTTTCTTTGGCTCTCCTTCCTTCCTTCCTAAATATAGGAAGTTCCTTACACTTCCTTTGATTGTTTTTTTTTTTCCCCAGCACTTTTTTCTTTTCTAGTACATTATTTTTTTTTTAAATCTTATAATTTATGCATATCTTTATATGGGTGACATCTATATTTTCAGCTCTGATTTTTCTCGCTGTAGCACTAGTCTTAGGGACACATCATTATTTCTGGATATCATACTATATAAGCTTTGATCTCGCCATGTAGAAACCTGAAGTCTCTTTTTGCTTTAAACCTGCTTTCCCTCTTTTGTTCCCTATCTATGTTAATGACAAGATTATTTCATTTGCACTTAAAACCTCAGTCACTTACACATTAATACTGTTGCTAAATTCTGTCAGTCTGCCTCCAAAGTATCTCAGAGAGTATTGATATTATAAAGTCTTTTCAGTTAACTTGTTGAACCTGGCCAAACCAGGCAAGGGTCGTTTGTGTTCAAGGTCTTTCTGCCCCTTCAGTCAAGCCCTTTTTGGCCTGTATCATGCAGCCCTTGTTAGGTTCCCCAAGATGTGGCTTCCAGATGTGGCCTCATCCATCCGCTTTGTTGTCTTTACATTTTAGTATATTGAGTCTTTTTCTTTCTGACCCTGTTAGTTCCTTAATTTAATTGGAATTTGAGTAGCTACTGTGTGCTGTATATCTGTTCCTTTTTCTCTATTTCTGTTGGCCCCACTTTACTTGACACATTCCTTACCATGCCTAGACTAGTGAATTAACCTTCTGACATTTCTTTCCATTTCTTCTTTGTCCGCTTCTTGTATCTAGTTACCTATAACAACTCTGACCATGTTACTCCTGTACCTTCTGCAGTGAGTTGTCTGTCTTCTCTCTAGGCATCTGACTCTTTTATTTTCCATTTACTTTTCCTCTAAGTACCATTTTTTTTCAACTCAAGCTTTTCAGTTGCCAGTGCTTTTCTACCTTAGTTTAATGCTTTCAGTCATTGTATTCCTTTAGTGTGAAAAATTTTATTCTCCTGTTTTCTGCCTGTGTTTCTCATATCTTTCCAGGCCCAATATATATATCATTTCTTCCACAAAGCTTTCTTCATCCCCTTTATAGCAAATCGTATTATGGTCATGTGAATACTCAAAGCACTCTATCAAAATCATTCTTATTTGTGTTTTGTTGTGTGTTACAGTAGTTGATGTCTATCTGATAGACTTAGATTTGTAGAATGAAAAGGTCCATGAATTTTTGTTGTGCAGAGGAAAGAAGCAGCTTAGTGGTTGAGAGCATGGGACTTTGGAGTGTGACTGCCTGGGTTCACATCTTAGCTCTGACCACTTTACAATGTCAGACTGGGTATCTTATCTTCCTCATTTGCTGTGTAGGAATAAAAATAGTGTCTTCTCACAGGGGGCTTATTGTCAGTGTGAGATTAGTTAACATATATAAAGTGTTTATAGTAGTATCTGGCACATGGTTAAATGGGTGCACCTTAACCTCTTTTTGATTGAAGTTCAATTTTGTGACAGTTTGGCTGTTAAGGATTAGGTATCAACCCAATTCCATCCTAGTGTATTTTGGAAATAAAACTTTCATATAGCATTCCAGTTATAAAGTCCCTCCTCTCTTCACTCTGTCAATTTTCTTTTCATCTTTACATTGATAAAGATAAATTTGGGATTCATTTTGTAGATACTTTTTATAGTAATTTGCTTTGTTGCTTGAAATGCAAAGATAAACTCCCTTTCATTACTAGAAATATTCCATATTTTCCAGTTAAAAAATTTATAATCCATGTGAAATTCTGCATAATGTACAGTGAAGATGAAGAGATCAGTTTGTTTTTCTTCATGTTATTTTACTAGCAACATTTGTTATTTTCCCTATTTTTTCTTATGAGAACTTTTGAGATTTACTCTTTTAGCAACTTTAAAGTTACAATAAAATATTTTAAGTATACTCTCCATGCTGTACATTCCCAGAACTTACTTAAAATTGGAAGTTTTTACCTTTTGACCCCCTTCACCCACTTCACCTCACCCCCTCCCCTACCTCTGGCAACCATCAACCTGCTCTCTTCTGTGAGTTCAGTTTTATTAGATGCCACATATCCATGAAATCATACAGTATTTGTCTTTATCTGTCTGACTTATTTCACTTAGCGTAATACCCTCAAGGTCCATCCAGTATTGGCCTCATATATTTGAAATGTCCTAATTTGTAGCTTTAAAATCTTTCCCATTTTTTTAAGATTTATTTATTTGAAAGAGAAAGAGGGAGTGGGGTGGGCATAGGAAGAGGGAGAGAAAAAACCAAGCCGACTCTACACCGAGCGTGGACCCTGCCTGACGGGGTTGATCTCACTACCCTTGAGATTAGACCTGAGCTGAAACCACAAGTCAGACACTTAACTGACTTTGTCACCCAGGCACCTCCCCCCATTTGTCTGTTTTTTATCTAGAATCAATAGGTTGTATTGGTAGTATCTATTTATCTAGATCAGTACATGGTCATTTTTTTTTTTCAAATTTATTTGAGATAGTGTATTATCAGTATGTTCCTTAATACTTCAGTTATCTTTTAGGAATTTTAATTGATGTTATGCTAAGTTTATGAATTAGGAAGTATTTGCAACTTTGATGGTTTAAATAATGAGGTATAGTTCTGTTTGTCCTTTTAAATAATGTTTTTTCCTTTCCTATTCTCTTCCTTTTTTCCTTCCACTTATTTTTTCCTCCCTTAACATTTATTGTTTTCTAGTTCCTTTAAATCATTAATTCCAAGTATTTGTTTGTTATATAAATGCAATCTCTTGCCATAGCTCTTGCTAATAAAGAATTGTTTGAAAAGGATTAAATAATTGAGATGCTATTCTAATATTACTGTGCTTTTAAAAAATAACAGTTGTGTTAGTCTCAGATCAGCTTAATAGTAGAAAATTATGAAGGTGCTTTTCAGGTGAACAGTAAATTCTGGGATACTTATGGTGGTGTTCATAATATTTCTTTTGTTTGCTTACTTATTTTTATTGTGGTAAAATAAATATAACAAAATTTATGACTTTAAACATTTTGTGGCATGTTTGTGACATTTAGTACATTCACATTGTTGTGGGATTGTTACCACTACCCATTTCCAGTACTTTCCATCATCCCCAACTAAAACTCTGCTTACTAGACAGCTCCTCACCTAGCCAGCACCTGGTAACCGCTTATAGTTTGTTTTTAATCTTTGAAATAATTTTGTAATTAGTGTATACAGAAAGCTTGTGGAGATTTGGTTTATGTTATCTAGGAACCTACATACATATGTTTAGTTATGGGTTGCTGATGGTAGCATAAGAATATTGAACATTACTTTAGGTTGTCGGCGAGGTATTCTAGGTACCTGGTGTGCTTTAGGGAAGACTGGGAAGTGTCCTTGTGTGAGAAGGTGTTCCTGAAACCATACCCATGTGATGTGTATTTTCCTGAAACAGATTTAGGTAGGGTAAGTTGAAGTAGAGGGAAGTTATGGATTGGAATGCATTTCATAAAGTTATTTGTGTATGAGGCAACAGTCTAGATTTTTTTAAAAAAGCATTGCCATTTGGTTTTAATCTAATTTTATAAAGTGTACAAATCCATTTAAGTAGATGGATTTGGGGATTGTGGAGGCAGCTTGAGGAAAAGCTTTTCTTTTTCTATAAGCTTTGGTATTTTTATCAAAATGATTTGTAACCACCAGTATATTGTGGAATTATTTAGTGCATAAATAAAATAACTTATATCGTCTTTCTTACCCTGACCCTCCAAATCCTTTTGGCCTTTTCTTCTTCTTTTTTTTATGAGCATCATCTATTTTAGAGTTGCAGTTTGGAAAATATTCTCAAGTTTTAAAGGGAAGAAAAAGAGCCATTATTGTAAAATTTTATTTAGTCAGAACTGTGACCCAGAAACATGGCTTCTAGTGTTTTGAAAAACGTCCCTTTAATTCTTTCTCTTTTAAAAGTTTTATTGTTCTGTTCCTTAAACCCTACATACATATGTGTGAATGTATTTGTATTTGTTGATTTCAGGAAATACTTATGCTTATATAAAATATGTACTTTTTTGATTTAAAAATAGATTTATATTTACATGGCTCAAAAATCAAAGCAGCTTGAAAAGATGAACATGGACAAGTCTAACTCCTATCCCTGTTTTTCTCTCCCATCCTCTATACATAACTGCTTTTGTTCCTTTTGTATCTTTCCATTGTTTCTTGGCAGAAATATGATTTTATTTTCCATTCATATATAATAAGCATATTATATACATGATTCCACATTTGTAGTTAAATCATTAATATATCCTGATAGTCTTAGAAATATATTTCTTTTAATGTCTGTTAGCAGTGCATTGGTTGTTAAGTTGAGAAATTTAGAAATCATTTCCTAGCTTAACATGAGCTTTTGATTAGTGGCATGTAGAATATTACCACACTTAAATAATAATTATTAACTAAAATCATTTAATTAATAATTACACATAATTTTATCCATCTCAAGAAACCTAGTACATGTGGTTACTATTTGCTTTATATAGGTTAGAGGTTTTTTTTTGAGCCTGAAGTGTTTGAATATGCTGGACGTGAAACTTTAAAGAACATTCTGAAAATTTTTTCTGACTTCCTAGATATTCACATGACTTTTAGTGTGCAATTCCAGTGTATGAGTAAGTACTGAAAAATGCCTAGCCAATGAGGTCATATGATGGACTGAAAAGTCTGTTTGTTTAGAATCAAGAGAACTTTGAGAATGATGGTAGCAGTTTTCCTTAACGTGTCTTCACATGAAGAATAGCTTTCGTTTGTTAGTTTTAATTGATTTGTTTATATTCTTATGTGAAAAATAAATGTGAGGGTGGGTGTTGATTATCCACAATAATAAGTTAAAATTAAAGTTCTCTAATTGACATTTAGATTAATTCGTGCTATTATTTTATAGCTGAACTGTCTTTGCTTAGCTTTGGACAGAGATATAGTTGACTGAATGTGGAAAACATGTTATCTTTTTTCTTTACTTGGTTAAGGGAACTATTTAGGTGGTAAATCTTTGATTTATTTCTATAGAACTAGAAGGATACAAATATAAACCTTTGGAAAAGAGTTTGCTAAAAATGCTTTTCATTTTATCTGTCTTGTCTTGAACCTGGGCTGTGACTATTTCTGTTTTTCAACTGGAGTTTCAAAGAATATTTCCAGATTTTTTTTAAAGGGAAAAGTAGTCTTTGACCCAGCCATCTTCAGTCAGGTAGAGAAACACATCTCTTCCAATATTTATGTATTCTATTGTAATTGTATCTTCAACTTATAGGCCTTAATTTTCAAAGTTTTTCAAGTGCTCTTTTAAAAATAATAGCCAACTTATGGGTGCCTGGGTGGCTCAGCGGATTAAAGCCTCTGCCTTCGGCTCAGGTCGTGATCTCAGGGTCCTGGGATCGAGCCCCGCATCGGGCTCTCTCCTCAGCAGGGAGCCTGCTTCCTCCTCTCTCTGCCTGCCGCTCTGCATACTTGTAATCTCTCTGTCAAATAAATAAATAAAAATAAAATCTTTAAAAAAAATAATAGCCAACTTTTATTGATGGCTTATTAGTTGCCAGGTCTTGTTTAAGTTCCTTAGAAACATTATATATATAATTATCACAGCAGCTCTAGGTACTGTAGGTTTTTCCAGTTTACAAGTGGAATCTAATTCATATTTAGGATTAAGTATAATTTAAATTAGGGGAAATCCCAACAGGAGTAAAATTAAAGGATTTTTTATAAAGTGTGATCTTGATTTTCATGTCTCTTTTACTTTACATTGTGGGCTTATTTTTAGTTAGTTTCATTCTCTCTGCATCAGTCATTTTTTCTTTTATTTGACAAAACAGTACTGGCTGGGTATCATGTTTTGTGTATGCAGTGGTAAATAAAACAACAAACCCTTTGACATCAGCTGTGGTGACAGTCTACTAGAAGAAATTAGAAATAAACAGGGAGACAGGTAACAAGCTAAGAAGGTAGTGATCAGAGTGCTTTAGTGGAGAATAAAAGGGGAGACCTACTTATATTTTGTAGGGAAGGACTAGTTTGAAGGGATCACATTTATGATTTTAAAGTTGAGAAGAATCTAAGAGCTGAAAGCAGTTCCCGGGCAGAGGAAATGACATCTATATGAATCCTGCAAGCGAGAAAATGCTTGGTGCTAGGAATTTCAAAGATACAGAGTAGCTGGAACAGAGGTGAGTTGCCCTAAATGAGCATAGAATATAAGAGAGTGAGTGAGTTAGGAAAATAAAAGTGATAGTTGGAATGCTTGAAATTAAGATTATAGAGGGTTTTCACTTACTGGTGATGGCATGGTTTAGGATGTGGGCATGGTTTAGGATGTGGCCATTAGCAGTTAATAAAGTGGGATAGTAGTTGAAAAGCCAAGATGTTGGGAAAAACACTTATGTAGTAATTAATTAACATCTCTGAGAATTAAGACAGGAGTAATGTTGGAGAGGGTGGCAGTGAGCCAGGAGTTAAAATAATTGAGGGATGAAGGAGTAAATGAGGTGTTTCTTGTTTTTTGTTTTTGTTTTTGTTGTTTTTTAGAGAGAGAAAAAGAGGGAGGAGCAGAGGGTTAATTTCAATCCATGCGTAGCATGGAGTTCAACATGGTGCTTGATTCCACAACCTGGGGATCATGACTGAGCCAAAGTCAAGAGTTGGGCACTTAACCGACTGAGCTACCCAGGCACCCCACTTGAGGTTTTTTAAATAAATGCGGTAAGAAGATAGTCTGGCCTGATGAGAATTGGACTGGTTTAGGGTAGATGGAGAGAGAATGACTTGGAAGTAGTAAAGGGTGCAAAGACAACCCATATCTTGTACCTACCGATATAGTGGGAGTAATATCCCCCCTGGAGGATAGTGGAGAGCCAGATTTGTGTAGAGCCAAAGGACTGAGGATTGGGGCTTTTGTTGACAGTGGACTGTGAATTCTAGAGGACACAGTGGAGAGGTTTCAGAAGGTGGAAAGTAATGCGTATGTAGAGCTGTTGAATGATGGATAGTCTGGAGCTTCTCATACGGGCTGGTGTGAACAGAAATAATAGCCATGTGTTCTCAAATTCTCAATTATTGGATAGTAGAGAAAGTTGGGTGCCCAAGACTTCCTCCTGACCTTTGAAGATGGAACCTTGGAAGCCTAGGAAGGAGTGGTTGGGGCTCTCTTTTGACCCCTGTCCATACAGGTGAAGGGCTAATCTTTTTGTTTTTTTGGTTGGTTTGTTTTTTAAAGATTTATTTGATTTGAGAGAGAGAGAGCACATGCAGGGTTGGGGGGCGACGGGGAAGGGCAGAGGAAGAAAGAATCTTAAGCAGATTCTGTGCTTAGCGTAGAGCTGGATTCAGGGCTCAATCCCACAGCCTTGAGATCACAACTTGAGCCAAAACCAAGAGTCGGCCGCTTAACTCACTGCACCACCTAGGTGCCCCAGTCATTGTTTTTTTTTTTTAAGTTTTTCATTTTAATTCCAGTTAATGTACAGGTGTCAGTATAGTAATTCAGCACTTCTATACATCACCCTGGGCTCATCATTGAATAGTCTTACATTGAATCAAAGGCTCTTACCCCTTGCAAGATTAAACATCATTTTCTGTCTTTAAGAGATTTTTGTTTCCTTTTCTGTGAACTGTACATATCCTTTCATTTCTTGTAGTCCTTAATATATTGGGGATATACCTTGTCTATAACACACACACACACACACACACACACACACATTACATTATTCTTTTTACTTTGTTGTTTTTTCATTTAGAAGTTTTTAATTTTTATACAGGTGAATTTATCAGTCTTTTCTTATGGTTTGTAGAATTTTGAATTGAACCCTCTCCAAGGGTTTAGTGGAATCAACTCATTTTTTTCTTTATGGTTTCATTTTTTTTGTTTCATAATTAGTAGACTTTGGTTTTTAAATACAGTTTTAGATTTATAGAAAAATTGAGTGGACAGTATAAAGAATTCTATATACCCACCCTACCCCTGACATATAGCTACCCCTATTAACATCTTGTATTGTGAGGTACATGTGTTATAAGTAATGAACCAATATTGATACATTATTATTAACTGAAAACCATTGTTTCCGTTAAAAGTTATTTTGTGCAGTATAGTTTTATGGATTTTGACAAGCTTTTAATGATAAGTATCTATCATTACAGTATCGCACAGAATAGCTTCACCATCTTAAAAATGTTCTTTGCTCTACCTATTCATTCCTTTCATTCCTTTCCCTTAACCTCTGACAACCATTGTTTATTTTTTTACTGCTTCTTTAATGTTGCCTTTATCAAAATGTTATATAATTAAGATCATATATATAGCCTTTTCAGACTGGCTTAGCTTAATGTAAAATGCATTTTACTTAGCAAAATGCCTTTAAGCTTCATCTGTGTTCTTTAATGGCTTGATAGCTCATTTCTTTTTCTTTCTGAATAATATTCCATTATATAGATGTACTATAGTTTGTTTATCCATTCACCTATTGAAGGACATCTAGATTCCTTTCAGGTTTTGGTAACTGTGAGTAAAGCTGCTATGAAATACATTCACGTACAGTTTTGTGTGTGTGGACATAGGCTTTCAACTCAGTTGGGTAAATACCTAGGAGCATGGTTGCTGGATCATTTGGAAGACTGTGGTTAGCTTTGTGAGAAATTGCCAAACCGTTTTTCAAAGTCTCTGTACCTGTGGTTACATTTTTTACGTTTAAATCTTTGCTCTATTTGGAATATCCTCTTACGTCGTATGAGGTGTGGCTCTAACTTTATTCTTTTCTGTTTGGCTACCCAAAATTCCAGTGACATTTACTGAGTAATCCATTTTTTTCCTTTCTGATTTGAAATACTGCCTTTATATATTACACTCCCGTATGTATTACCCTGTGTATTTTTTGAACTTTACCTTTTGTCCTGTTTGTACGTGTGTATACATGTGCTGTTTCTGCCTGATTTCAGAGTTTTTCTAAATACTCCTTCCCCTTCCTACTATCCCCAGATAAACTTTGGGATTGGGTTGACTAGTCTAAAAACAAAATTGTTTCATTTTATTTATTTTATTTTTTTATTATTATTTTTTAAAGATTTTATTTATTTATTTGACACAGAGAGAGAGAGATTACAAGTAGGCAGACAGGCAGGCAGAGAGAGAGGAGGAAGCAGGCTCCCCGCTGAACAGGGAGCCTGATGCGGGCCTCGATCCCAGGACCCTGAGATCATGACCTGAGCCGAAGGCAGAGGCTTTAACCCACTGAGCCACCCAGGTGCCCAATTGTTTCATTTTAAATTGGCTTTGTTTTAAATTAATAAATTGTTTTTATGATATTAAATCTTCCTGTCTAAGAACATAGCATATCTTTGTATCTTTTAGTAGTGTTGAAATTCTTCTTAGAAGTTTTGAATATTTTTGGTAAAGTTTCTTATAAGGTCATTTGTTCTTTTTGGCATGTTTAAGTGAAGTCTTTCTTTAACTGGTTGTTTGATAGGAATTTTCTTTTTTCATCAGTGGACTGTATTATAACATCTGTGTACTCCTGAAGGGGGAAATTGAGATGTTGATTCCGGAGAAAGTGGGGTTAGTAAGTAGGGTAGGATTGTGATTCAGTCTCATTTTTTTCATCTGTACTTGCCCTAGACAGTGATTTCACTTTTGTATTTTATTGCAGTTTTAAAAACACACTGTATTTTATTCTTACCTATAGAATCCTCGTGACTATAGAGATCCTTTCACAGATAAGCAAACTAAAGCCTTGAGATTTTAATGTGACTTTCCAAAAGTAGTAACAGGTAAAATTCGAATTCAGGTTTTTACTGCCAATCTTATGTTTTTTCTCACACTTCTGTGCCATGTTCTTAAGTGCCTATAATGAACAATTATTTGAAGGTTAAAAATCATGAATCAAGACATGCCAATTTGATATTGAAGTTTTGAGTGATTCTTCTCTTTCCCATGCGTTATTTTACATTGTGTTGTGCTTGACAGACATATACCTTAGTGTTACATGGTCTAGGAAACTCAAAGTATCACCATATTGAATTTAAGTATGTAGTAACTGTTACTCATTCTTCCATCAATCCTCAGTATGCAGTTTGTAGAAGTTGAGTTTACCTACTTTCCTGGTAAAGTCTTTTGGAATCATGACCTTGTTCTTTAAATGCCAAATAACATCATTTGTGTACTGTATTTGTGTACCGTTGGTCATCTCATGAGAAACACCTATTCTACAAGCTCAAAGTTTTGCTTTCATATTTTATATTAGAGTTCTCTTAGAGTTTAGTGTAATGCTTTTATGCTTTTGAAAGGCATCCTTGATGTTAGGCTCTTCTCAGTATTCAAAGAAGGTTTTTATTATCTGTTAATTACAAAAAAATTACTTCAGCAAAGATTTGAGTTCCCATATCTTTCAGTGTGTGCCTGCTAGATACTACCCCTAAGACTATAAGACTATAGACTAAGACCTGTAAGACTGCACACATTTAGTCTTCCACCACACCACATAAATCCTTGAATGGTAAGTTGTAGTAAAGCACTTTTTATAGCATGTAAAATGACGGTTTAAAGGTCATATCACTCTAAGATAATACGAAAACTAAAGTTGTAAAAGTAACTTGGTAGAAGCACAAACTAGTGGGCGCCTGGGTGGCTCAGTGGGTTAAAGCCTCTGCTTTCGGCTCAGGTCATGATCTTGGGGTCCTGGGATTGAGGCCTGCGTCGGGCTCCCTGCTCAGCGGGGAGCCTGCTTCCCCCCCCCCTGCCTGCCTCTCTGCCTCCTGCGTCGTCGGGCTCCCTGCTCAGCGGGGAGCCTGCTTCCCCCCCCCCTCTCTGCCTGCCTCTCTGCCTCCTTGTGATCTCTCTCCCTCTGTGAAATAAATAAAAATTAAAAAAAAAAAAAAGAAGCACAAACTAGAACTAATGTTGTTGAGGTTCTCTATATCCCTGGCACAATTCTTGAAGTATTGGAATAATACACTGTTCAGGAAGTATTAGAATCCCCTTTCAAGATGAGGTTGGTCTGTCAAGCCTCAAATCTTTTCTACTCTTTCCACTATATTATAATTCTGCTTTTGTCTAGTAGTGGTTCTCAACCTGGGTGATACTGGTATATTAGGGATGGTTTTGGTTGTCAAAATATGGGGATTAGTACTGATACTGGTTAGGTGGGGCCCAGGGATGTGATACTCCAGATAGCCTTACACTATGAAGAATTTTTCTGTTCTGAACACATAATAGTGCTTCTATTTAGAAACCTAGTGCTAGTGTCTTTGTCCTTTTTCCATCTTATTTCGTAGGTGATTAGAGGTTAATTATGCTAGCACACTCATTAACTGTGTTTTACTTTATTGTTACTATTTTTTTCTGTTTTTCTTTTATATTTGCAATAGTTTAAGGAAAACGTCCTATTATTTTTTTGTCAGGTTCCATGAAGGGGATAATGAAGAAAGTGGTATCCTCATTTTTGAAAGTTAATTGATGTAAGATCATTGATTGATTGAGTAGTAGATACAGTAGTTAGAATTCAAATTTACTGTCTTTTTAGTGGTAATAATTTCCTTAAGGATGTAAAACCTTATCACAGTTTAATATTTTTATGATACAAAAGTACTTTTCAAATGAGAAATAGAGGAATGGGACTATTTGAAATGAGGGTTTTTAATAAAATTTTATAAAGCACAAGATATCACAAATCTTGATTCCTTTGTCCAACAGAATCATTACATGTTTTGTCTTTTCCCCTATGTATTAATGGAAAGACCTTTTCAGGGAGTCCTACTAGCTAGGAGACTAATGTTGAGCTTTTTATCTGTTATAACTGTACAGCAACATGCTTGAAAGTAGATAGACATTTATGAATAATGTAACAGTTTTGGATATTTACTTGAGGCTATTTAAAGAGATTTGAAATTTCCTTATTTTTTGAAAAGAGAGTTGTAGGAATGCAAAATTAGCTTTACTTTTCCATGATCCTTCTGACTATAGATTTGAGTTGCATCATATGCATGTTTATCTTACTGAATTTAACTGTATTCTTTGTAGCCCCCTCAAATTGTATTTTTCCTAAAGACTTGTCCCAAAGACTTTTCCTAAAGACTTGTATTTCCCTAAATGTTGTCCATTTGGTGAGCTTATATGTGCTATCTCACCATTAGTTTTTGTTTCTCCTAGAGTATGAATATCTCACTGCTCTAAGTGTGATTCTTGCTCAGTGTATTCATTTGTTTTTTTAAAACAACATGGCCCTGTGTGAACGCTATTTTATTTCATTTCATTTCATTTCATTTTTTAAATTTATTTGACAGATGGCAAGAGAGGGAATACAAGCAAGGGGAGTGGGAGAGGGAGAAGCAGGCTTCTTGTCAAGCAGGGAGCCTGATGTGGGGCTCTATACCAGGACCCTGGGATCATGAGCTGAGCCAAAGGCAGATAGATGCCTAACAACTGAGCCACCCAGGTGCCCGAAAGCCATTTTCTACAATGGGTGCTCAAAGTAACAGTTTTGCTTTAGTAATTGAGGAAAAGTTGCCTATATTGAGCTTATTTGAGTGATGGCAAATTATGTTTTCTAATAGGTATCTCCCTAATCAAGAGAAATCAATTAACTGCAGTTTTCGCCTATGCCCTGACTTTGGAAACACACCCCAGGAAATGGTACTATTCCCTTATATTTTATAGTGGTGAGATTTGTGCTATGCTCATTTCTCACATAGTTAAGTTTAGAGCAGCAAAGTTATTTTGTGGTTGGAAAACTGGGGAAGATGAAAAATAATTTCCCTTTCCCTGTTCTTGTCCCTGTCCCTGATGCCAGTCTTTTTGTTTTCATATCTCAAGATAAAGAGATGAGAGGATATGTCTTACAAAAATTTTTAAAATACAGAAATGGAATTTTGAGGTTTTCAGAGAGACTACCCTTTACAGAGGTAGGTGAGGGGAATAATTGATAGATTCTTCCTAATGCACATGCAGATTTTATCTTTAGCATGTATTTTTACAAAGTACCTTATGTTTATTACCACCAATCTCTTCAGATCTGTGCTTCTCCCAGCATTACTCAATCTGAATTTTTCCCTTATTGTGATCCTCTTGTAATTCTAAGACAAGATCTTATGAAAGCATGTACATTTTTCTCATAGAAAACTAACTCATTGGAAGACACACAGGAGTTGGTAATAGAGCTTTGTAAGGAGAATTATTCATTTATTCTAAATACTAAGTATTGTACAACAGTGAAAAATAGTGTTTTCCATATTTAGCTCGGTGACTTTTTATTGAGCATCGACCATGTTGAAGGCATTATTATACTGTAACCCTATTATTTAAATTTTGCCTTTTTCATGGTGGGACTTATAGGAGTCAGAATCTGTGACCCCATGCTAATTTTTGCAGTTGTGAAGACCATGCCAAGATATAAAAACACAAAATTATAATTTCAAGTGCCACTGAAGATTATCTGAATGCTAAAATTAAAAACATTAAAAAATAATGATCCATAGATGATTCAGCTCAGTAAATAAACTTATTAGAAAATAATCCTCTGTAGTTGCTTAAATTAAATTTCTGATATATTGTTTATAAACCACTTTCATTTTTTTAAAGAAAGAACTCCAAACTCTGACAACTTTTGGAATGGGAAATAAGGAAAGGGATTTGAAATGCAACCTTTACTTTTTATTTTATATATTTATGTATTGTTTGGAATGTTTTATCACAGGCAATTTTAAAAACCGAGGCAAAGATACCTCTGGCACCAAAACAAACTTGGCTTTTGTATCATAAGATAGATAGTGTCATAAAAAACCAATTAGAATGCTTATAAGTGCTGAGGAATATAGTGAGTAAAACACAAAAGTGGAAGTGAAATAATATATACACACTTGATTATTAAATCTTACTTGATTATTAAATCTTACAATTTAATGAAAGATTATGGCTAAAATACTGTTTTTAGAAAGGCTTAAGAGTTATATTTTTTAAATAAACCTATGGTTTTCAATATAAAAGTAAATACAAAAATATTCATGTAACTAGAATGTATACATATACATATATGTATATGCATGCATATGTTTCCTAGCTCTGGTACAAGCAAACTTATGTGGTACACATACCTTGGCTTCTTTCTTTTTACAAGTGAATTTAAAGCAAGTATACTATGTCTATTATCCTCTCAATGAAAAATGCAAGTTGACTATAGAGACTGTATAATTTATCTACTATACAAGTACCTTTTTGAGAATGAAAGGGATGCTAACTGGGCATAATTCAGGAACAGGAGGCATAAAGTGAGATTATCCAAGACAAACTACATATTTAGTCACAGGGCCAAAACTATGTCCATCCACAAAAATCAGCTTTTTATGCATATATCTGAGACATGTAGTTCAGAAAAGGGGTCCGAAAAAAGAGGCAGCAAATAATTCTCTAACTATCTAAAAGTACAGCATTTCTGTAAAGACTTGTGTAAGCCTAACTTGCCTAAAGGGAAGAAGCAATGACCATTAATTTATAAGGAAAATATTTTTAGCATTCCCAGACCTCAAACATAACCTCTCCTAGGCTTTTCTGATACTTTAGGACACACTTTGCTAATTGATGCACAAAGTCGGTCAAGATAAAACAGATGCTCACAGACATAGTTCAAAGCTATGGTAGCTTGATGCTGAGATACTGAGTTAGTTTCCCAGGGTGAGCTGGGTGGTGCTACTCTTACTGCTCCAGGTATGTGCTATCTCTAAAATAGCTCAGAGAAAAACTGAACGTCATTTTCACTTCTGGCCTTTTTTTGTAAAAGTAAAGATCCCCTTCAAATTTCATTTAGTTAGGGTAAACAGGTACTGGTGGAGGTCCTAAAGTAAGAGCAAAGTGGCATAAGCAGAGAATACCTGGACTTTCATGTGGCTGTGACTTCTAATGACTTTTTCTCAAATCACAGACTGGCCAGGAAACAGACTTTTCAGGAATGTACATAGCTGTCTTGACATATATCAGTTCTGATGAACTAAAGTATCACATTCAATTCGATAATTCACAAGTACTCTTCCAATCCACCTCAGCAAACCTTGGACTTCAAGAAAGCAGAGCTTCTTCAGTGAAATGAAAGTGAACATAAAATATATCAACACTTGTAGGATGTAGCTATAGCAATCCATAGAGGTAGATTTATATCATTAAATGCTTATATTAGAAGAAGAAATGTCTCAAGTCAGTGATCTAAGTTTTTATCTTAAGGAGAACAAACTTAAAGGAAGCAAAAGAAAAGAAATGATGAAAATAAGAGCAGAGATTAATGAGATAGAAAAGAGAAAAACAATAGAGAAAATTCAGAAGTAGAGCTGGTTCTTTGAAGAAAAATCAAATGGAATTTATCCCAGGCATGCAAGCCTGGTTCACCACTTGAAAATAAATCAGTGTAATTCACTGTCTCATCAGATTAAAGAAAAAGACCCATATAATCATCTCAATAAATGTGGAAAGTTCCTTTGAAAAAATTCAGTATACATTTGTAACAAAATCTTTCATTAATTTAAGAACTAAAGGTAATTTCCTCAACTGGTTAAAGGACATCTACAAAAAATTTTTGTATTTAGCATAATGGCACTTGTTTGGTAGAATTCACTAGTGAAGCCGTCTGGACTTAGAGTTTTCTTTATTGGAGCTCATTTTATGAGGCCTGTGATAGGTCAGTACCAAAAACAAAAAAGGAAACCACAGACCAGTTATGTACCAAGGTACAAAAGTCCTCAACAATACTGTATAATCAAACCCAATAATACATTTAAAGGATAACATATTATGACCAACTGTGGTTATTTAGAACTTGAACAATTTCCAGTTTTCTTCATATTACTCATTTATAGTATAATTTTCTCATGGCCTCATAACAAAGCATGTATCATTTCAATTTTTTTTAAATTAAGTTTTTCTAAATGGTTCAGAATATGGTCTGTCTTGGTAAATATTCTGTAGTCACTGGAGATGATATATATTCTGTTGTAGAATGTTCTCACACCCATTATTCTATTCAGTTTTATCAATTTCTGAGAAGGGAATGAAATCTCCCAACTAAATTGTGGATTTGTCTCTCTTTTCAGTTTTATTAGTTTTGCTTCATATATTTTGAACCTTTGTTTTTTAGATAAGACTACACATCTTGGTCTGTTATGTCTCCTTGGAGAATTGATCCCTTTATCATTTTGTAATTTTCTTCTATACCCCTGGTAATATGGCTTGTTTTGAATTGCAGTTTGCCTGATACTAATAGAGCTACTCCAGCTTTCTTGTGGTTTATGTTTGCTTAGTATATTTTTCTTTTCTCCATCCTTTCACTTTTAAGTCACATAGGTCTTTCTTTATATTTAAACAGTTTCTTGTAGGGAGCATTTAGGTGGGTTCTGCTTTTTTTATTTTTTAAATCAAGATTTTATTTATTTGAGAAAGAGTGAACTCTAGAGAAAGAGAGAGAGAGCACACACCAGAGGAAAAGAGAGAGAAGCAGACTCCCCGCTGAGCAGGGAGCCTGACACAGGTGTTGATCCCAGGACCCAGGATCTGTGACCTGATCTGAAGACAGATGCTTAACTGGCTGAGCCACCCAGGTGCCCTGGGTCCTGCTTTTTTAATGGCCAGTCTAGCAATCTGTCTTATTTGGTGTGTTGAGACCATTTGTATTTAATATAACTGTTGATATGGTTGGATTAAAATGTTAAAATTTGCCGTTTTTCTAGACGATATGTTTGTTCTGTTGAGCTTTTGTTTATTGTTTTATATATCAATCGAATTTTTTGTGAATTTTTAAAATTTCCATTTCTCTTTTAAAAATGTATTTAGTGATAGTTCTATATTAAATTTTTTTAGTCTTTTTTTACCTCTGCACTTAAATTCGTGTACTTCAAGCATGTCTTCAAGTTTACTGATCTTTTATTCTTATCTGATTAATTCTATCCACTTTTTAAAAATGTTTTTCATTTCTAGAAGTATTATCTTTTTTAAGCTTTATCCTTTTTACACCATTTCTTTCCTCATTGTGTTGATGATTTGATGTACATCCTTGAGTATACTTAGAATAGCTTATGCAGAGTCTTTGATTGCTAATTCCATCATCTCTGTCATTTCTTCATTTTCAGTTAACTGAATTTTCTCCTAGTTATGTGTTGTATTATATCTAGTAATTTTTGACTGAATGCTTAGTGTTACAAATTTTATATTGAGTACTTCATATTATACCTAATAATTGCTTTGTATCATATCTTATCTAATAATTTTTGACTGATTAGTGTTACGAATTTTATATCAAGTGCCAGGTTTTGTTGTTAAAGAGTATTTTGGACTTTATTCTCTCTGAACTTGTTACATTTGGCTTAAACTTTATCCTTCTCTGGCTCATTTTTATGTTGCTATAGGATGGATTTAGAGTAGTCTTTTGGGATAGTTCAGTCCTAGTACCAAGGCCTAAACTCTGATGTATCCACTAAATGCTCTATATATTTAACAAGGACTGTCCATTTTGATATACTCTGACAACTGTGTGAGCTTTGGGAACTCTTCAGCATACAGCTCACAGTCACTTTTTGCCCAGCCTTATGGAGGTTTTAATCTATGCATTTGTGGCTTTTTCCTCAGTAGAACTAAGTGGACTCCTATGCAAGTATCCATATAGCTCCTTTTACTCTGTTTTGGAAATTCTAGCTCCCTTGGCCTCCCTGAGTTCTGATTTCTTTCCCCTCAGCTCAGTGAGATCGCCATTTTCTTCTTGGCATCACCTTCTCGCACTGGGGTCCAGAAACTGACTTTAGAAGCAGAAAGCCTATACTGATATCTGGAAAGAGCCTCTGAGTGGAAAGTTGAGGCAAATGTCTTGCTTATCTAATTATATTCCTTCTTAGAGATCATTCTACACTGTCTGTAGCCTCATTAATGTCCCATTGACCGGAGTGTATATTTTAAATATATTTTTCCAGTTTTCTCATTGTTTACAACAGGAGTATAAGTCTAGTTCCAATTATTCCATCATGACTGGAAGTGGAAGTTTTAGTCTACCATTTCATTTTTAAAACATTTTTTTTTCATCCAGAATTAGTGTGAAATGCTTAATCTGTGTCCTAAGGAAGAAAGCTTGTTAATTTTGTTTGAGAAATTTAAAGGAACTTGTTAATGTACAGTTCAGTTGTGTCATTAATAAAAATTTAAGTTCTCTACCGTGGCCTACCTTTTGTATAGTAGTATATTGCCTATTAAGTTAAGGGGGGGAAAGCCTGGATGTACTACTGATTGTCACATTTCTCATTTTTTAGACCTAAAGATTGTCTTCGGTCTATTATGAGGAGGGTGAACCATAAAGATCCTCATGTTGCTATGCAAGCCCTGACTGTAAGTGATTTCATTTTAAGCTTTACCACAAAACTGTCTGCTAAAATTGGGCCCTTTTAACTTGTGATTTTATACTTTTAGCTTCTAGGAGCATGTGTATCAAACTGTGGCAAAATTTTTCATTTAGAAGTATGTTCAAGAGATTTTGCTAGTGAAGTAAGCAACGTACTAAACAAGGTAAGGAACATTATTTCCAGAAATGAATTAACACACTCTTCTTTGTGTATTTTATTGTTCAGTTCTTCACATTTTATATCACAAAGGACTGGTCTGTGCTTTCTATTTTTTAAAATCCTTCCTAGGCTGTGTCTATCCAATATGTAAGTAAAGTAGATGTTGTTTTGCTGAAGAGACTGTAAGTTTGTATACTTGGAGAATTGTTCTTTTTTTTAAAACTAGATTAGAGTATATTTAACCGGTTTTCATCATCATTTCTTTTGTCTTATAAGAAAATATATGTGTTTCTCTTTCTGATTAATAATACCAGTCTATTTTAGGCACAGTTTTTGTAACCATTTGTGTAGCCGTGGAGGTATTTTCCTTATGTAGAACTGTTCAGAAATACTACCAAAATATGACACTGTTTTCCTTGTGACATGAGTAAGGCCACTACCTGACCATGACAGGATTTTAATGCTATGCTTTTTATTTAATGGGATGTAGAATAAATACAATTTATGCAATTCAAGGAATTAAAAAAATTTAAGTTACTAAGTAACATGTGAGTTTTCCTAGTAAAAATTTGTGCATTCTGAAGGTAATTATTTCTGACTCTTGGGAGGAAGGAGGATGAGATATAATCAAGAAAAAATTTAAGATGTCGAAAGGGAAAATGGCCTATGTTTTTGGGAAAAATGATTATTTCCAGGTTTTATTAGAAAACAGTACAGAAATGAGATAAAAATTTACATAATTCTTTACAGAGTTTCTGTACTTTCTTGTCAAGCTTGATTATGTGTTATTCTTTTCCTGTTTTGCTTTATTCGGTTACATTTAGGTATTTTCTACTAATTAATAACCATTCTTTTAATGTCCTGAATGTCCATCAAAATTTATGACTGTATATGAAGAGATTTTAGTATAATGGTTTCTGTAATTTAATTGAAGAGGAGATATTCAAACTCGTATTTAGTAGCATGAACAACTGTTCTGAAAAAGCAAACAGTTACATATAAGAGAAAGGACTTATTTTCCAAATGTTTTACAGTGAACATAGTGATTTTATACTTGAGGGGGAGATATTATTTTAAAGAAATGAAGTTTCTAGAAATATTTACAAACACTGGATATCAAACCAGGCCTCGGATAATTGAACAACTTGGAAAAAATACAGTCAGGCATGTTTTTAAAAGTCAGGGATTAGGAATAAAGGAACTGTATCATTTATTTTCTCTTTCCAACTTATTTTTTATTGGTCTGCAAAATAGCCGAAACAAAACAGATTACTTTTCTGTGTCTTCCTGATGTATAAAGCTCACTTAGTTGCAAAATATTTTGAAAAAGTTCCGTCTCTCTGACCTCCAAAATAAATTATTACATACTTAATCTGTTTTAATTTTATATGAGATATGTATGTTGGTATCATCTAATGTTTTTTCATAGTGTGAAAAAAATTTTGATTATTTCTAGTAACCAACTCTGTTTTCTTAGGTATCATCTATAGCTAGGGGTAAAATGTGATTCAAAAAGATGTCTGTAGCACTTTATTATAATTTTTATATTTAGTGTATCTGTGTTTTACCATTCGCCAGGAAATTAGTACTTTTTTTTAATTAAATTTTTTCTCTATTTTCAGGGTCATCCTAAAGTCTGTGAAAAATTAAAGGCTCTTATGGTTGAGTGGACAGATGAATTTAAGAATGATCCACAGCTTAGTCTAATATCAGCAATGATTAAGAACCTTAAGGAACAAGGAGTTACATTTCCAGCTATTGGCTCTCAGGTATTTTGTAACGTCCTATGCATTGTGTGCTACAGTTTGTTTCTCTAAAGTGGCAACATTTATATGAAGTTTTCTTTTTTTCCTCCAAACCTGGGTTGTTTTTACTACTCCAAAGGAATTTTTGTTAATAATCTTGCATTCAGTGGTGCCAGAAAATACAGGGAAATATTAATGTGTTCCAACTTACACTTTCCCACCGTTTCTCCTTCCTTATAAATAGATTAGCATTTTGCAATTTAAAAGTTTTTTATGGAGTTTTTAATAATATAGACAAAATTGCTTTATGATATCAGGTAGTACTGACAGTCTTCTTAAATACTTAGTGCTTTAATTTTATCCATGAAGAATGACAGCTTAAAAAATCAGGATTTCTTTAAAATTTAAGGATGAGTTTAGTTTCTTTTGATTATGAAATTTATGAATACTTGTATTAAAAATGAAAAGGAGATAAGGGAGTCAATGAGGACTGAAGCACACAAAGCATCTTTTCCCTTAATAAGAGCTGACATAAAAGTACATACATATGATTGAGTGAAAGGCTTAATTGCCTTTCTGCCCCTCCCTCCCCCAGTTTATGTAATGGGATCAATCTCTAATTTATAAAGAAAAAACGGAAGTGTCTCTTATTTTTTTCTATTCTGGGTAACCATCCTTTGGGATCTCCAACTAATCTAGGATGCTTAGAATGAGTGGTAATACTATACTACCTTTCCCGACTGCATGGGTTGGGGTAGAATATAACAAGTGGTGTGAAAGCATGCATACAAAACTCTCAAGCTGTGGAGGGCTCAAGTTAGGGGGTTTGACCACTTCAGAGAATCGTGAAGTGATTCATCCAGACTTATTTAGATTTCTACCCAAAGCACTCTTTTAGTTTATCTGAATATTGTTGAGATGTGAAGATCCAGAAATATGTTTGGGAGATGAAGGAAGGAAAGGGTATTTTTCTTCTTACTTGAAAAAAAATTTGGCTTATGACTGATTTTACAATGATAAAGTATGTCTTTAAGAAGTATCTATTCATAATTCATAGCTGGCTTTTACTAAGAATATTTTCTAAAATCTGTATAATTAAGGAATAATTTTATGCAGAAAAATCCAAGATATCTTATAATAAATTCCTTGACAAGAGAGGCAATGTTTACTTATCAAAGGTAGACTCACTATAGAAAACCAAAAAGTATAGATGATTGGTGAGATTGCAGTTTCTATGCCCTAAGAATCTATTCTAGAACTTACTACTTAAAATGTGTTTTGTTGACCAAATGCAGCATCTCAGGTGTCACTCCAGACCTACGGATTTATTTTCTCTATTTTAATAAGATCCCCAGATGATTCCATGTGCATGTTAAAGTTTGGGAAGCACTGCTCTTGAGTATAGCTTTCAGCGCAAGTGAAAACTGCTTCTCAGTCCACAAAGGGAGTGGTTCCAATTAGAGAAGGCAGAAGAACTAATGATCTATGTGATATGTACCTTTGTTTGGTTAACCTAGAATCTCAGGTAGTTGTGTGAACAACTTTAGGGATTCTCTAATCTAATCCCCTCATTTTACAGATGAGGAAACTGAGACCCAGAATGGTTAAGTGACTTCCCCAGGGCCACAGCTCATAGTTGACAGAGTTGGAACTAGAACGCAGGCCTCCTGACTCTCAGTCTAGTGTTCTTTCCACTCCACGATCCCGCCTTCCATTTGATATAGAGGTTAGTGGATTATGTGTCTGTTCGGACTGGCTTCAAAGGACAGGAAGTGGAGTGAACACTGGCAAGAGCATTTATTTATTGACTGGTACAGAAGTTAAGTTACTCTCCTGTTCAAGAGGTTTAGGACATACATCAGCAATAGTAAAGTTAAGAATTACTTTTCTTTTTTTTTGGCTGCATGTTATAAAATGTATGAAAGCTAATTTTGTTATAGTTACTATTTTTAGCCATAAGAAATATATAAAATGCATATAAAGTAAAATATGAGGTGAAATGGTGATTTTTTTAAAATAATGGTGTCTAATAGCTTATCATTGAAAACCATCTACACAAGTCCCTCTAGATTTTAAACTCAGTCGCTTAGTCATTACATTTTAATCAGACTAGATCTTTGTCAGCATACTTAACAAAAGCCTCTTTTTTTATTTTTAAAGTATATTTTTCATCCCAAATACAGAAGAAAATAATATAAAAGCCTTAAGAAAAGTCATACTTAAGGCAGCTCATTTTGCTGCAGTTGTTGTAGCACTAACTTTTGACATAGACCTCTAAAAGTAATGCTAGCACTGTGACGGTATTTAATAACATAGGTATCATTGCTACACTTAGAACCTGATGATAGGAAGGAATTTTGAAAAGTGTGCATTTCAGGTATATAGGACTTAATGTAGCTTATTTCTGCACTTCCTTCTTTCTTTTTCTATTGAAGGATATTTGACATAAAATATTTTATTAGCTTTAGGTAAACAATGATTCAATGTTTATATACATTATGAAACGGTCACTTTAATAAGTGTAGCTACCATCTGCCACAATACAGAGTTGTTACCATATTATTGATTCTCTATGCTGTACCTTATATCCCCTTCCCCCATCTTACTTATTTTATAACTGGAAGATTATATCTTAATCCCTTTCACCAGTTTTGTCCATCGCCTTCACCTGGCTATTGTTTGGCAGTCCTCATTTTCTTTTCTGTATCTGAGTCTGTTTCTGTTCTGTTTATTAGATTCCACTTAAAAGTGAAATCATACCATTTGTTTTCTGTTTGACTTATTTCAGTTAGCATTATACCCTTTAGGTCCATCCTTGTTGTTGTAAATGGCAAGATTTTATTCTTTTATTATGGCTAAGTAATTATGTGTGTGTCTGTGTGCACGTACACGTATACCACATCTTCTTTATCTTTCATTTGTTGATGGACATGTAGGTTGCTTCTAGTCTTGGCTCTTGTATTGCAGTGAATACAGGGGTGTGTATATCTTTTTGTGATTAGTGGTTTGTTTTTTTTTTTGTCTTTGGTTAAAAACCCAGAAGTTTTTCAGATAAAAACCAGAATTGCTGAATTTTATGATAGTTCTATTTTTAATTTATCAAGGAGGAACCTGCATAGTGTCTCTACCAGTTTACACTCCCACCAACAATGCAGGGGTTCCTTTTCTTCCACATCCTTGCCAATACTTGTATTTTTTTTTCATTTATTTATTTATTTATTTTTATACTAGCCATTCCGTCGACGTGAAGTAATTATCTCATTGTGGTCCTGATTTCCATTTCCCTGATTGTTAGTGTGTATCTTTTCATGTACCTGTTGGTCATCTGAATATCGTCCTTGGGGAAATGTCTATTTAGGTCCTCTTTCTATTTTTAGATTATATTACTTGTTTTTATAATACTGAGTTATTTGAGCTTTTTAATATATTTTGGATGTTATTCTCTTTTGGATATAATCTTTATGAATATTTTCTCCCATTCAGTAGGTTGCCATTTTGTTTTGTTGATGTTTTTCTTTGCTCTGCAAAAGCTTCTTAGTTTGATGTAGTTCCATTTATTTATTTTTTCTTTTGTTGTCTTTACCTGAGAAGATGGAGCCAAAAAAATAAAATAAGTCAGAGAGCTTACTGCCTTTGTTTTCTTCTAGGAGTTGTATGGTTCTGGGTTTTCATTTAAGTCTTTAATTCATTTTATTTTTGGTAGGTGGTATAAGAAAGTGGTCCAATTTTGTTTTTCTGCATGTAGCTGTCTGGTTTTCTCAACACTATTTATTGAAGAAACTCATTTTCCTATTGTATATTCTTACCTTCTTTGTCATAGACTAATTGACCATGTAAGTGTTATTTCTGGGATGTCTTATGTTCCATTGATCTATGTTTCTGTTTTTGTGCAAGTGCCATACTGTTTTGATTATATTATAACTTTATAATATATTTTAAAATCCAGGAATGTGATCTTCCCAGCTTTGTTTTTCTTATTCAAGACTGCTTTGGCTTTTTGGCATCTTCTGTGGTTCCATATAAATTTTAAGGCTGTTCTAGTTCAGTGAAAAATGCCATTATTATTTTGATACGGATTGCATTGAATCTGTAGATGCTTTGGATAGTATGGACATCTTAGTAATATTAATTCTTCCAGTTCATGAGATTGGCATATCTTTACATTTATTTGTATCATCTTCAATTGTTTTCATCACTGTCTTATAGTTTTTAGGGTACAGATCTTTCTTCACCTTCTTGGTGAAATTTATTCTTAGGCATTTTATGCATTTTCTTGGGATTGTAAATGGGATTATATTCTTAATTTCTCTTTCTGATAGTTTGTCATTAGTATATAGAAATATAACAGATTTCTATATATTGATTTTGTGTTCTGCAGTTTTACTAGATTAATGTATTCTGATAGTTTTTCAGAGGAGTCTTCAGGGTTTTCTATATATATAGGACCGTGTCACCTGTGAATAGTGACAGTTTTACTTCTTTTATGATTTGGATGTCCTTTTCTTATCTTTCTTTTTTGGCTTGCTATAGTATCCATTATTGATGGTACATGCAAGGTAGGGCTCCCTAAGCCCCTTCTCTTCTTCATGGTGTCTGAGATGAAAACTTTGTTGAGGTTGGGAGATTCTCAGTGTATTGAGGGAGGAGCTGAGGCAAGGACTCCATAGCAGCTGAGGGCTTCTCTCTTCCTCTTGTGCTCTAGCTGTGGCTGGTTGTCCAGGGGCTCTTACTCCTTGAAGGTCATGTGGACCATAAGGTTGACCACCCAGTTGCTGTGGCTAAATACATGTCATAACAGGAAATGAGCTTGATAAAGTGGTCATTGATGGCAATGCTGGCCCCATCATTGAGGGTATAAGAGTAGGTGTCACTTAAAGTGGCAGGTGACAACCTGGTCCTCAGTGCAGCCCAGCATGCTGTTGAGGGGTCCCTCTGATTCCTGGTTCACCACCGTCTTGATGTCATCCTATTTGGTAGCTTTCTCCAGGTGGCAGGTCTGATCCACTACTGATACAGTGGGGACAGGGACACGGGAAGGCCATGCCAGTGATCTTCCCATTCAGTTCAGGGATGACCTTGTCCATAACCTTGGCAGCACCAGTAGAAGCAAGGATGGTCATCATGCCACAGCTTTCCAGAGGGGCCATCCATGGTCTCCTGGGTGGCGCTGATGGCATGGAGTGTGATCATGAGTCCCTTTGTGATGCCAGAGTTGTTACAGATGACCTTGATTGGTGTGGTACAGGAGGTATTGTTGACAGTCTTGAGGGAGTTGTCATCTTTCTCATCGTTCATGCCCATCACAGACATGGGGGCATCAGCTGAAGGGGCAAAGCTGATGACCCCCGTGGTTCCTCTCTTCATTTGAGCCCTCAGCCTTCTCCATGGTAGGGAAGACCTCAGTGGACCCCACAACATATTCAGCACCAGATGTTGGTGGGATCTCACTCCTAGAATATGGAGATGGGTTTCCATTGATGATAAGTTTCCTGTTCTCAGCCATAATTGTGTCATTGAATTTGCCATGTGTGGAATCATATTGGAACATGTATAACATGTAGTTGATTTCACCTAAGGGGTCAGTGATGGCAACACTATCCACTTTGCCAGAGTTAAAAGCATCTCTGGTGATTAGGTGCCTAATACAGCCAAATGTATTTACTTCGACCTTCACCATTCCTGTCTAAAGGATGCAGTTGACACTGCACAAGGAGATGCGACTCTTGGTCAAATGGAAAGGTGCAGAGAGCCACTTTTTTTATTTTTCTTGCCTAATTGCTGTGGCTGGGACTTCCAACAATGTGTTGAACAATAAAGTGATTTAGACAAGGATTTAGACAAGGATGTCTAGTTCTTGATCTTAGAGGAAAAGTTTTCAGCTTTTCACCATTGAGTATAATGTTAGCTGTGGGTTTATTATATATGACCTTTATTTTGTTAAGGTATGTTCCCCCTCTACCCACTTTATTGAAAGTTTTTATCTTCAAAGAATGTCGAATTTTGTCAGATGCTTTCTCTGCTTCTACTGAGATGATCATGGGAATATTCTTCTTTGTGTTAATGTGTTGTATCATGTTGATTGATTTGCAGATATTGAACTATATCCTTGTATCCCTGAAATAAATCCCACTTGATAATGGTGTATGATACTTTTAACGTATTGTTGAATTTGGTTTGCTAATATTTTGTTGAGGATTTTCTCATGATCATCAGGGATATTGGTCTGTACATTTTTTTCTTTCTTTCTTTCTTTTTTTTTTTAGTAATGCTGGCCTTTTAAAATGAGTTTGGAAACATTCCTTTCTTTTCAGTTTTTTTGGAATGGTTTCTGGGGGATGGTGTTAATTCTTGAAGTGTTTGATACACATTCACCTAGTCCTGGACTTTTGTGTATTGGGAGGTTTTTGATTACTGATTCAGTTTCATTACTAATAATCAGTTTTTGAGATTCTCTGTTTCTTCCTGATTTAATTTTGAAAGAATGTACGAATATAACCATTTCTTCTAGGTTGTCCAGTTTGTTGGCATATAATTATAGTAGTAGTCTTAAAATATTTTGTCTTTCTCTGGTATGGGTTGTACTTCTTTCTCTTCTTTCATTACTGATTTTATTTATTTGAGTCCTCTCTTTTTTTTCTTGATGAATCTGAGTAATGTTTTATCAATTTTTTTAATCTTTCCAAAGTATCAGGTCTTAGTTTCATTGATCATTTTTATTGTCATTTTAGTATCTACTTCACTGATTTCTGCTCTCCTCTTTATTATTTCCTTCCTTCTTCTGACTTTGGGTTTTTTTTTTTTTTTTTAGTTCCTTAAGGTATAAAGTTAGATTCTTTTGGGGGGATTTTTCTGGTTTCTTGAGGTAGGCCTGTATGACTACAAACTTTACTCTTGCTATTGCTTTTGCTGAGTCCCATAGATTCTCGAACATTGTATTTTCATTTTCATTTGTCTCAAGGTTTTTTAAAAATTTTCTCTTTGATATCTTTGTTGACCCATTTATTGTTCGGTAGCATGTCAAGTCTTCATGTATTTGTTTCTTAGAGTTTTTTTTCTAGTAACTGATTTCTAGTTTCAAACCATTATGGTTGG
Organism: Ailurus styani; assembly: GCA_002007465.1. Classification (NCBI taxonomy): domain Eukaryota; kingdom Metazoa; phylum Chordata; class Mammalia; order Carnivora; family Ailuridae; genus Ailurus; species Ailurus styani. Next base: position 166,136 of record LNAC01001250.1, read on the forward strand.
AAAAGATGTTTGATATATTTCATTCTTTTTAAATCTACTGAATCTTATTTTGTGGCCTATCATGTGATCTCTCCTGAAGGATATTTCATATATACTTGAGAAGATGTGTATTCTGCTGTTTGGGGTGGAATGTTCTGTGTCTATCTATTATATCCATCTGTTGTAATGTGTCATTTAAGGCTGATGTTTCCTTATTAAGTTTCTATCTGGATGATCTATCAATTAATGTAAGCAGGTATTTTAAAACCCCTTACTATTACTGTGTTGCTCTCATTTTTTCCCCCTAATTTGTCTGTTAGTAGTTGTTTTACATATATAGGTACTTCTGTGTTGGGTGCATAAATATTTACAAGTATTTTATTTTTTTGTTGAATTGATCCCATCATTATGTAATGTTCTTTTTTAGTTTCTTGTTACAGCCTTTGTGTTAAAGTCTGTTTTGTGTGATATAATGAACGCTACCCAAGGTTTCTTTTCATTTGCATGGAAAAATTTTTTTCTATCCCTTCATTTTCAGTGAATGTGCCCTTCTGATTTCAAGTAAGTCTATTGATGGATCTTGTTTTTTTTATTCCTCTACCCTATGTGTTATGATTGGAGAGTTTAGTTCATTTATATTTAAAGTAATTGTTGACAGGTATGTATTTATTGCCATTTTTTTCATTGTTTCCTCTTTTTTATGGTTCTTCTTTATTTCTTTTTCTTCTCTTGGTCTTTTCCCTTGTGATTTGATGACTTTCTTTAGTGTTTTGTTTGGATTACTTTCTGTTTATTTTTTGTTTATCCGTTATAGGATTTTGGTTTGTGGTTACCCTGAGGTTCATGTATAATGACCTGTGTATATATAGCAGATTATTTTAAGGTGGTAGTTGCTATAGTTCAAACACATTCTAAAAGCACTATATTTTATTCCCTTCACCCACATTTTATGTTTCTGATACTATGTTTTACATCTTTTTATTCGTATCCATTAAGTAGTTACTGTAAATATAGTTGACTTTATTACTCATCTTATAACCTTAACACTAGCTTGAATAGTGGTTGATCAGCAACCCTTACTAAATGTTTTCTTTTATCAGTGAAATTTTTTTCTATCACATATTTTCTTCTTTCTAGTTATGGTCTTTTCCCCATGAAGTAGTCCCTCTAATATTTCTTGTGAAACCCTTTTAGTGGTGATGAACTCCTATAGCTTTTGTTTATTTGGGAATTCTTTATCAGTTCTGAATGATAATCTTGTCTGGTAGAGTATCCTTGGTTTTAAGTCTTCCTTTTCTCACTCTGAATATATTGTCTGTACTTTCTTGACTGATAGAAATTCCTCCACAGACCACAAAAGATCAATATGTCTAATTTGTGAAATTCACCAAGTTGAAAAAAAATTCATATGTCATTGAAAAGGTTGTTCTGAGGAAGTATACCTTTAATTTTCAGAGATGGGTGATGTTATACACAACTGATGAATCATTGAACACTACATCAGAAACAAATGATGTACTATATGTTGAGAAATTGAACATAATTAAAAAACAAAGAAACCCAAAACACACATACACACAAAATTAGTATTTAAAGAAGGTTCCACGTAGAGATGGATCAGAATTGAGAGTTCTTAAATTTTCATTTAGTGAAGTACAAAAAGCTTTTTAATGTCCATTTTTCTAAAAAATAAATGCTTTGTGTGTTTGACAATATAAAATATTCTAATGTATATATAGAACTGTATATGTAGAACTACATACATATCTAGTACTGTATTTTACTGTAACATTTTACTGTATTTTACTGTAACATTGAATATTTTGTCTTTCATTTATTCAACAATTTCTTGATTGCTAGTAATTCATATTTAGGCACTAATATTCTCAGGGAACATATAGCATGGTTAAGGAGACAGATATAAGCAGATAATTTTAATAGAAGCTGAGATATGTTGACTGTTACAATACTGTTACTATGTGCCAGGCTCTCTTCTATGTGCCATACATGTGTTAATTTGAATACTGTTTAGAATTCCATTTATGTTGTTGTTCTTGGTTGCTTTGGGTATTCTAATAGACATTTGTAACTGTTCGTAGTCTATTTTGAGTTAATACTGTATTAGTTCATGTAAAATGTAGAAACTTTGCAACCATTTAGGGTCTGTTTACTCTTCATTTCATCATTCTTTATGCAATAATTATCATATGTATGACCTACATTACTTCCATGTACATTATAAATCCCAGGAGAGAATGTTAAACTTTTTGTTTTAAACCATCAGTGGTGACCCCTGTCCTATCTGAGTTTAGAAGCTACATGTTAATTTAATCTTCTCAAAAGTCTACCATGGGTAGGTGCTATCATTATCCTCATTTTGTAGATGTGGGACTTAAGGCACAAAGAGGTTAATGTACCCCATATTATACATTAGAACCTGGTAGATTTAGGATTTGAACCCGTGTTTGGCTGGCTCCACAATTTACACTCTTAATTACCTACAGCTTAGTAGCTTTTTGAAAGTACCATCAGAGGAATACAGGAGGGAATGCTTAATTTAGGGGTTTAGAAAGTTTCATTGAGAAAGCGATTATTTTATCTGTTGATTGACTGGTGAGTTAGAACTCAATAGGGGAAAAAATGTGGGCAGAGTAAAAGGAGCCAGAGGGGAGGACATTATAAGTAGAAACAAATCTGTGTCAGAGGCATAAAAGTGTGTGTGTGTGTGTGTGTGTGTGTGTGTGTGTGTGTGTGTGTGTGTATGGTAGCAGTTACTGGTAACTGGAATATATTGTCAGAATTAACTACTTGTATATTAGTTTACAAAATAGTATAAGTTTATGAGTATTATTTCGTTATATATAAATCACAGTTCCTACAGATAACATCCTGCCTTTTAATCTGGAAGGAAACAATAAAATATAACTTGAACAGATATTTTAAATTAAAAAAAATTATTTGTTTTTAAAGATTTTATTTATTTATTTATTTATTTATTTATTTATTTGAAAGAGAGCAAGAAAGGGAGAGAAAGCACAGAGGGAGAGGGAGAGGGAGAAGCTGACTCCCTGCTGAGCAGAGAGCCTGATGTGGGGCTCGATCCCAGGACCCCGATCATGACCAGAGCTGAAGGCAGACGCTTAATTGACTGAGCCACCCAGGTGCCCCCCAAAATTATTTGTTTTTAAAATAGATATCTCCTTCCCTTTCTCAATCCTTTTGGTAGTTTCAGGATTTTTTTAAACAATTTTTAAATCTCCTCTAGTCTGTCTTCTCTAGTTTGCATGCTGTCTTCTTTTAGCTTACCACCTTCACACAAATGTAGGAGAATGTAATTACACTGTCAGCCCTTAGTATCCAGTTGCTTTCAGTCTTTTTTTTCAAATTCCAGCTCTTCTCCTTTCAAAGTGGAGACTGCTCCAGTTTGGATTATTTTCTGCTTCAGAAGTCTGTGGTCTATTGATAAAAAGGGTCTTGCAAGTTCTTAGATTAAGTAGAGGTAGGAAAATTTGAGGACAGTCCTCAAATATTGTATTCCTTTTTTTGTGTGTGTGTTAGGCTGCAGAACAAGCAAAAGCAAGCCCAGCCTTGGTTGCCAAAGATCCTGGTACTGTGGCTAATAAAAAAGAAGAAGAAGATTTAGCAAAAGGTATGTTTTTAAGTCCCGGGTATTGGAAAGGTGGGAAGAAAATGGGTCCCTTACTGAATATTATTTTCCTGAGGTATTTAAAAGTAAAAGACATAAGGGCTTTACAGCTAATGCTGAAACCTACTTTGTGTCCCTCTGCAATATCAAATAATACTCTTCTGAGACAACTACTATTCATATATGTCCTTTCCATCTCTGTTGTAATACTATTTTTATTACACTGTATATCCATAAATAACACCAAATACTTTTGTGTGTCCAACAATTTGTTTTTTCATAAATAATTATACATACCATTTACAGGTTTTTAATGCACACTATGTCTAAGATCTATTTGTAATAGAACATATAAATCAAATTCACTTGTTTTAACTGTTGTGTAATATTCCAGTGTACTAATAAATATATACTGTAGCTCATCTGTCCTGCTACTGATGAATGTTTGGGTTTTCTGGGGTTTTTTGTTTGTCTTTTGTTTAGTTTTTTACTATAATAAGTGGGCTTCATTGAGTATTCTTATAAATTCTTGTGTGTGTGTGTTGTGTGACTGCAACCAGTATTTTTGGCTCATGGGGGAGGTACATGTTCAACTTTGCTGAATAGTTTTTTTATTTCCTTTGCCACTAGCAGTGTATGAAAGTTACTATGTATTATGAATATTTTTTTTAAAGATTTTATTTCTTTATTTGACTCAGAGAGAGATCACAAGTAGGCAGAGAGGCAGAGAGAGAGGAGGAAGCAGGCTCCCTGCCGAGCAGAGAGCCCGATATGGGCCTCGATCCCAGGACCCTGAGATCATGACCTGAGCCGAAACAGAGGCTTTAACCCACTGAGCCACCCAGGCACCCTATTATGAATATATTTAATCTCCTGAAAATATTTGGTATTGTCAGAGTTTAATTTTTGTGATTCTGATAGGTTGGATCTAATGCCCAATTATATTGATGTTTATTTCCTTGATTACTAGTGAGGCTGGGTCCTTTTTTATATGTTTATTAGCTGTTCTTATTATCTCTCTTTTAATTTTTTAAATTATTTTTAAAAATTATTTTATTATTTGCCCCAGGGGTACAGGTCTGTGAATAATTAGGCTTACGCCTTTCACAGCACTCACCATAGCACAGACCCTCCCCAATGTCCATAACCCATCCACCCTATCCCTACCCTCCCACCCCCCAGTAACCCTCAGTTTGTTTTGTGAAGACAATCACTTAACTGACTGAGCCACCCAGGCACCCTTGCCTGTTATTTCTATTGTAGATATCTACTCTTGATTTTTGGCTTTTACTTTAATCTTGATAATGGTGAATTTCAGCAAATAGAAATTTTAAATTTTGATGTGAAAACTTTGGCTTTTCTGTTATGATTTTTGCTTTTTTGTATCTTAAAATATTTTTCCCTACCCCCCCAAATCCTAAAAGGTACTTTCCTGTATTTTCTTATGATTGTTTTAAAGTTTTCTTTTTCCTATTAGGTCATTTATCCATGTAGAACAGTGGTGGAAGAGATGAAGTGGGTTATGGTTTGAGTTGAAAGCAGGGTAATCAGTCTATTCAGAGCCTGAGTGACACGTGGTGGTGGCCTGCATTGGGGGAGGAGTGGAAGCAGTAGAAGAAACACATTTGAGGGGCACCTGGGATGGGTGGCTCAGTTGGTTAAACATCTGACTCTTCATTTTCAGACAGGTCATGATCTCAGTGTTGGGAGATCTAGCCCCGCCTCAGGCTCCACCCTGGGCATGGAGTCTGCTTAAGATTCTCTCTCCCTCTCCCTTTGCCCCTCCCCCCAAAAGAAAGAGACATATTTAAAATCTCTTTGGGGGGAATTTGTTAGGTGAAACTTCATTCTAGTTATTTCCAAGTTCCATTTCTTGGACCGATCACATAAAAACTAACTTTGGAACCATAAAGTGCAGAGTCTTCACTGAGATTTGGAACTCTTGACTTCCCAAGTGATTTTGATTATCATTTTGGGAACAGAACCTATAGAAATATATTGAAAAGATGAAAGAAGATTAAAATGTATGCAGCTAAATAAAAAAAGTGGATCTAAGAGGTTATATCTTTTTAGTACCCAGAATAATTTAAATTTTATCCATTCAATAAAAATAGTCCTTATGCAGGGTCCCTGGCTGGCTCAGTCAGTAGAGCATTGTGAATCTGGATCTTGGGGTTTTGAGTTCAAGCCTCATGTTGGGTGTAGAGATTACCTAAAAAAATAAGCTCTTAAAAAATAGTCATTATTCTGTTCAATTTTTTTATAGTTTATTCTTTAAACTTTCAGTTGTGAATGAATGAATAAAATTCATGAAATTAGTTTTATTCATTATGTCAAGATATGTCCTAGTTCCCATCTCCACATTTAAAAGAATATGTTTTACCTTCAGATACCTTTTGGTACTTCTTTGGATTGTTGGGTATATTAACATTTTGGGTTGTTTTAACTCATTTTTTCCAGCTATTGAGTTGTCCTTGAAGGAACAAAGGCAGCAGTCAACCACCCTTTCTACTTTGTACCCAAGTACATCCAATCTCTTAACTAACCACCAACATGAAGGCCGAAAAGTTCGTGCCATATATGACTTTGAAGCTGCTGAAGATAATGAACTTACTTTTAAAGCTGGAGAAATAATTACAGTTCTTGATGACAGGTGATGGATAATATCAAATTGATATTAAGTTGACATTCATATGAAAATATATAACATATTACTTCTGTGTTTCATATTATTCCTGTTGAATGCCATTACCAAAGGTAATAAGAAAAAATATTGTAGATATTTTCTCTGTGTGGCAGTTTGATTGCTTTGCTTGTGTCATACTGTCTGGATTCTTATTTTGTTTTTGTTTTTGTTTTTCTTTTAAAGATTTTATTTATTTATTTGACACAGAGAGAGAGATTACAAGTAGGCAGAGAGGCAGGCAGAGAGACAAGGAGAGGAGGAAGCAGGCTCCCTGCTAAGCAGAGAGCCCGATGCGGGCCTCGATCCCAGGACGCTGAGATCATGACCTGAGCCGAAGGCAGAGGCTTTAACCCACTGAGCCACCCAGGCGCCCTGGATTCTTATTTTGTAATTTAATTTTTTTCTCATCTCTTATTTATATAGTTTTTATTTGTTTTGAAAGCCTTGTTTATTCATTTTTTTCCATGTAATAATATAAATTATTAAATTAGTAAGGTTAAGATTTTAGAAAATATGCCAGATATGTGTATGTATCTATGGAATTTGTTAGAAATGCATAATACATTGAACTTATTTATTCACAAAAAATAGTATATCCATGAGTTAAATTCATTTTACATGAAATTATATACATTTATGTTGTTATGGGAGGTGATTCAGTACCTCTGGTTTTTTGTTTTTTTGTTCTTTAATTTAATTTCAATTAACATATAGTGTATTATTAGTTTCAGAGGTAGAGGTCAGTGATTCATCTGTCTTATATAATACCCAGTGTTCATTATATCATGTGCCTTCTTTAATGTCTATCACCCGATTGCCCTATCCCCCATCCCTCTATCCCCCTCTCCTCCTCTCCTCCAGCAGCCCTCAGTTTGTTTCCTGTACATACATCTGGGTTCTGACTGCAGCTTTATGTTTAGTCAAAATTTGTTACTGATGATTTTTACTGATAATGAAGTACTAAAATTTGCAAGTGGTTTTAAAAAATTAATTAAAAAATGGAGGTTATCCCTGTAGTATCACACATTATTTTCTTGAGTAAAAGAAAATGAAGTAAAGTTTGAGTTGTTTAGCTGGAAATTGCACAAAACCTTGATCATTGATTGATTAATTCAAAAAATGTTCATTGAGAGCTTGGTAGCTTTCCTTATACTAGGCAGCAAAGATACAGTGGTGAACCATGGGATGTATCTGAGTGTGTGTTCACTGTGAACGTTTTGTGCTATAAACAGTGTCATTTGTCATGTTGTTTCTTGTGGGAGAAAAAGGTGCTTAGTGTGTACAAGAGAGCACAGTAACTTAGGAATGGATCTGAATTAAGAGCCTACCATTACCTTATTACAAAGGAGTCTTACAGGGAGCTCATGAACTACCTGAAGTTGAAGAGATCTCTGTTTGGGGAGCAGAGTTCAGAGCCTTGTATTATATCCTCAAAGCATTCACCAGCCTTCCAAAAGATAAAGAGCTGTGTGTGTTTAACACCTCTTTGTCTTCTCTGAGGCTTCATCTTCTATTTGTAATAACGGTACATTCATTTCTTCTCTCATTGGATTGTTGGGGGATTCAAATCTGGTAATACAGTTTAAACACTATAAAAGATAGAGGTTTATAGAGATAAAAATCTTCATTATAATCAAGTATTCTTTTTTGCTCCTCATTAGTGATCCCAACTGGTGGAAAGGTGAAACCCATCAAGGCATGGGTTTATTTCCCTCTAATTTTGTGACTGCTGATCTTACTGCTGAACCAGAAATGAGTAAGTATTTTCCAGCCTGTAAGTGGATGATAATCCACAATTGTCTTTTTTTTTTTGGTCCCAGGGGTACAGGTCTGTGAATCATTAGGCTTACACCTTCCACAGCCCTCACCATAGCACAAACCCTCCCCAGTGTCCAAAACCCATCCACCCTATCCCTGCCCTCCCACCCCTCAGTAACCCTCAGTCTCAATTGTCTTCTTAATAACAGAGTAAATTCAGCTTCGTGGAAAGTTATAAGCTGAGCTGGGACTCAGATGTTAATGCCTCCAGGGTGTTAATTAAGAATGCAGCTTGAGTGCTCGCTTTGGGAGCATATGCACTAAAATTGGAGCGAAAGGGAGAAGATTGCCATGGCCCCTGTGCAAGGATGACACGCACATTCATGATACGTTCCATGTTTTTGTATTGTATGTAGTTATGAGTCACTAAATTCTACTCCTGGAGCCAGTGTTACACTGTATGTTAATTAACTGGAATTTAAATAAAAATTTAAAAAGAAAAAAATGCAGTTTCCTAGTCAGTAAATTATTTACCAGAAATCATCTAATTATCTACAAATTGAAATTATCTGTCTACCAAAATTATCCTTAATCAGATAATTGGGTAGACTGTGGACTTTTCTTTAAAAATTTTAGATATATATGATTATACAACTGAAGATTAAGAAGTGTTATGAAATTTATGCATTATGTATTTTCATTATCAGTTGATAAAGTATGACAAATGTAGTATAATCTCATAGAGAATTCTTTCTAAGATTGAGGCCTTTTCTTTAGTGTCTAGCCCCAAACTAAGGGGGCTAGAAGCATGGGCCTGTTAGCAGTATAATGGCTTTCCTAAGCCCCCATGTCAGATAGTCAGAAGGAACCATAACTAATCATGCAAATACCTTTCTATTTGTGCTACTAGGGGAAATAAACTAGAAAGTAGGGCCCAGGAGGAAAAGTGATGTTACTGGCAGGCATAATAGTTGCAGGAGATGTAACTACTGGTAACTTCCAAAACTGTTGGTAGGTAGTTAACTGTATTTCTACGTAATACTAAAATTCACTGATCTTCATAATGGTGAGTTTGGGACTTCAAGATTAAGTCCTAATCTCCTTCTGTTTAAGGAAACAAATATATTCTAGTGTAGAAAGATTTCCATTAGTGGTTGAAAGGTTTAGAATTATAAGACTTTGTGTATATATGTTGGTAAGCTATAATTATGTGGCAGAATATCTCACCTCATCTCATCTTTCTATAAAGCCAGTAGAAGGGATCAAAGAGAGTTATAAGCTGTAGGATGCTCGGGTCTTTTTTCGTTTACAAGAATTTAAGAAAGGATCTTTGTCTTATAGTCGTCTTTTCATTTCCAACAGCACGTAGTACTGAATCTTAATCAGAATACAGACTATCTAAATATTTGTACAATAAGTGATACCTAAGTATGTGTGTGTATATATACATACAGGTGTGTGTTTACACATATATAAATATATATATATGTATGTATGTGTGTGTATATACATATATATATATGTGTGTAAGATACACTTTTCTTGAATAAGAACACTTCTCTTTCAGGAGAAGGCTTTAACAACAAAACAGACATTACTTTTATCTTTGATGAAACAAAGCTGTCTCCTAATTATTGCCAAGTTGTCTCGTGTCATTTTATGACCGATTTATGACAGAGATTTCTGATACCCATTCTAGTAATGGAGTTCTTTTTTGTTAGAACTCAAAAGATATGTTGTAGAATCCTTTTTAAATGGCAGTGTATTGTGTGCCAACTTTTTAACCTGGGCTTATGGTGGTGATTTTTTTTCTTTGTTTTTTTTTTTTTTTTTTTTTTTTTTTTTTTTTTTTGAGGTTTGGGTTTTTGTTTTTGTTTGTCCTTAATAAGCTGTTGGAAAAGATGGAATTGTCTTGGACTTCTGTTCAAGATGAAGTCCAAGATCTCATATGGATCATGTAGCCAGCTCATCTTTTTCCCCATCATTTAGCAGTGCAGCTTTAAAATGAGTATTCTAGCTTGTCTTCCTGTGTTTCACTCTGGACTACTGAAAAGAAGAGCAGGAACAGCAGAGCTTCTGTAATGGAATTGTAGTTCTTGAGCTTGAGCTTGAGCTTGAACTTGGGAAATGAGTGTTAGCATGATTTTCTTAGCATTCTTCTTCTTCTTTTTTTTTTGAGATCTTATTTATTTGAGAGAGAGAGAGAGAGCATGAGAGAGGGGAGGATCAGAGGGAGACCCAGACTCCCAACTGAGCAGGGAGCCTGATGTGAGGCTCCATCCTGGGACTCTGGCATCCTGACCTGAGCCAAAGGCAGATGCTAACCCACTGAGCCAGCCAGGCACCCCTTCATAGCATTACTCTTTATGAGGAAACAGAAGCCCACTTTACTTAATATCCTATACAAGTACCTGCCCTGCTTAACTTGTTTTTCTTTAGAAACTGTAGAAAGATATTGTGAAAACAGTTTATTTTGTGTCCATACATACATAAACACATACTCGCATGCACGCATGCATATTTGGTAATAGTATTAGTGCCTATGAGAAAAAGCACTGAAAACTTGTGCATGGTCAGCTATTAAGATGTCGAGTCTACCTGTGTTTTCTTATGGGTAGCAGCCAATGTAGTGCTTTCCCAGCTCTCTACTTGTTAATAGCTCAAGATATAAAAAGCAGAATTATCTCTAGCACATGTCTCTTTTACCCCCATAGGAAAATAAAATCAGCTGAAACTTTTGTGTGTATATAGAATTTTGCTTTATGGTGACTTGAATAGGGTGAATGGAAATTAAATTATCTACATTTTATACAGAAGCTTATAGCACATACATAAGTGGTGTGAGTTCCTGTTCTCAGAGTGAAAAATCATCGGCCAGATTCTAGTATGTGGGCTGGTAGCGCCAGATAGATTGGTATTTAAATCCAGGTTGTGTCATATACTAGCTTTCTCCTGTGCAAGCATTTTTTTTTTTTTTAAAGATTTTATTTATCCATTTGATACACAGAGAGAGAGATCACAAGTAGGCAGAGAGGCAGGCAGAGAGAGAGGAGGAGGAAGCAGGCTCCCTGCAGAGCAGAGAGCCCGATGCGGGCCTCGATCCCAGGACCCTGAGATCATGACCTGAGCCGAAAGCAGAGGCTTTAACCCACTGAGCCACCCAGGCGCCCGTGTGCAAGCATTTTTAATATTACTGTGCTGCTGTTAACATCATTTTTTAAAATGGGCGTATCTCATAAGATGGTAGAAAAGATTCATTTGGGAGGAAATTAATATTTTATTATGCACATTTAATAGTTTAATTAATATATTTCCTTTCCCTAATTCTCCTCCATTCCCAAACCACTTTTCATCTTGATTCTTAATATTTTCATGAATACTGATTAACCACATTGGTACAAGGATGATAAATGCAGAAAGGGAGTTCATTCCTTTAAAAAGTCATGTGGGCCTCACAGTGTGTTGGGGAAGAAGGTTAATTGCTCTATTAATCATAACCTTATATTTACTAGTTAATGATATATTGAACAATTTTTAAAGATTGCTTTGTTAAGCAAGAGAAATATGTGCTTCTGGCCAGTGGTTTGCTGATCCCTTCATAACCACGTTTTTATTTCAAAGAATAATGTAACTAAAAAATGCCAGCTGATTTCATGGATCACTGCCCATACCGCTTGTAAAGTTCTTCACTGACCTGGATGTCATTCTCCTAGTAAAAAGTCTGAGCAGCTTGCCAGAGAACGTATAGCTGACTTTCCATTTCACTACAATGAAATAGCATGGTCTTTCAAATGAGATTTTTCTTTGAAGGGACTGGTAATTTAAAAGAGGACTTATTTTAATTTGTAAAGTTCATTTATGACCTTGTAAAACTTTACTTTTTGTCCACTTATTTGCTATCATATGTAGTAGGTAATTAATCTTTGTTTCAGAAATAAACCTCTTATTTTTAGTGAAGTATCTTTTATGGAAAATGTAAAATCTTAAGATCAAGAAATCTTCACAGAATTCCATAAAATAATGTTCTCTGATTATTACCTAAATCCATAGTGTAATTACTCCTTAAATTGAGTCTCTCAGATTGAAGGGAAGAAAAGAAAAATCCAGATTCTCTCATGCAGTTTAAAGTGCTTTAAAATAGAATTTTATTAAAAGGAAAAAAATATTACATGTTTTACAGTTAAAACAGAGAAGAAGACGGTACAATTTAGTGATGATGTTCAAGTGGAAACAATAGAGCCAGAACCAGAGCAAGCCTTTATTGATGAAGTAAGTGATTCCTCTGTGAGAGTTGTTCGTACTTGGTATTGAAGTTTATGTGTCGTTATTGTCTTTTTAAAAAAATTTGATTGCTTGATTAATGCATGTATTTTATGTTATAAAATTCAAACAATATAGACAAAGATTGTCAATGGAACTCTCTAGTCCTATTCTGTACCTCATTATTTAAAATCCTGCTTAATATTCCATAGAATGGGTTTATATGATTTAATTATTTTACTATTGGAACTTGTGTTTTTTGCAGGGTTTTTTTTGCTTTTTTTTTTTTATTGCAAACACAATTATAGTGATTTTTTTTTTTTAAGATTTTATTTTTTTGACAGAGCAATAGAGTACAAGCAGGGGGAGCAACAGAGGGTGAGGAAGAAGCAGGCCCTCCTCCTGAGCAGGGAGCCCGATATGGGGGTCTGTCCCAGGACCCTGGGATCATGACCTGAGCTGAATGAAGGCAGACACTTAATGACTAAGCCACCTGGGCGCCCCTGTAGTGAAATTTTTTGGATGGAATATATTTAATAGAATATGTGACTGTTTTTTTGCAAAGATAAGTATATAATGCTCTAGAAATTATATCCTTTGTAACATTTTAAACTTATGAAAAATGATGTCATCTTTAAAATATTTGAAGGGATTTTGTAGGTTTTTAGCCTTCTTTGGCAGGAATCATAAACAGAAATTTTAAAGAGTACTCTTAGAGAAAGAGACTGTTGAGCACTGTGCTGAGAGCCAGGGAATCTGGCTCTGGATCAGAGAAATTTTGTTTGGCTAATTGCATTGCATAAGAAAGTGTGTGTAGAGTCAGCCTAGTGGTTTGTATAGCAACCTCATTTCTTTGATATTAGATAATTTCAAATAGGGTGTAATGTTTTGTAAACAAATAAAACAAAAGTTATCCAAATGTTAGTTGACTCTCGTGTTACCCCCACTCTCCCCCCCTTTTTTTCTATGCTATAGGCAAACTTTTCTGACATATGTCTTTTTTCCTAGGCTACTTAAAATGGAAATTGTGAATCTTTTACACTGAAAAATAGTGTCCATTTTAAGATATACAATTCTTTTGACTTTATTTTATTTTTTAAAGATTTTATTTATTTATTTGACACAGAGAGAGAGATTACAAGTAGGCAGAAAGGCAGGCAGAGAGACAGGGAGAGGAGGAAGCAGGCTCCCTGCTGAGCAGAGAGCCTGATGCGGGACTCTATCCCAGGACGCTGAGATCATGACCTGAGCCGAAAGCAGAGGCTTTAACCCACTGAGCCACCCAGGCACCCTCTTTTTGACTTTAGAAGAGTTTTTGTATATGCTTGTGTCAGTTTCACTGTCCAGTGATAGTTCATCTCTCAAGCTGTTCTTTGCAGAAACAGTTTTTGTTTCAGTTTAAATGACTATATAAAATTGGTAGTCTTTTACATTATTTACCTAATGTACCTATGGTTAGTAACATAACCATGTAAAAACCATGCAGGGAGAAAACTTTGTTATTATTACAGTATTATTCTTTGGTACTCAGTATTCACTGGAGATCAGTATTTTGATTCTTAAAAACTTACATATAAGTACATATATACTTTTGTAATATGTAGATGTGTTTATATAATGATGGCTTCGTTAGTTCCATTGGTTTTTATAAGGGAAGATTCTGAAATAGATCTGAGTCCTTGCTTTGAGATGGCTTCCAGCCTTCTAACATGGGAGAATAGAGAAACCACAAATCTTCTTCCTTCCTTTTATGACAGACTGAAATATTGGTGGAAAGAAAATATAGAATAAAATCTTATGGCCCTACTTAGAAGGAGAAGAGCTGTAATATAGCTGAGCTATGCCTTGCTAAAACAGCTGCTGTATTCACCATGGTGGAGAAGTAATAACGAGTTGTTAGTCATAAGTAATGCCATCTTAAGAGAGAAGTTACACCTATCAGCATGGCAAGGCTACAGCTGCTCCAAAACAAAATGACACAGAAATCCACAGCATGACATAACAGACTGAAGAACTCACACGTTGTAAGTTTAAATATGGCTCTATTTCTTCTCATTTAAAAGAGTCTCTGTTAGCAGTTTCAAAAGTCAGTAGGAAGAGTTTGGAAGGCTCTGACTTCACATGGTACTAAAGAGAACACAGATACTAAATATGTAAAAACAAAATTGGAGTCTCCATATAAATCACAAAAATTCTCCATCCATTATCTAATTAATGAAGTGAGACCATATTGTTGCTTAATGATTTATTGCTTTTTCTATAACTGTTTAATTCCTATAGGACAAAATGGACCAATTGCTACAGATGTTGCAAAGTACAGATCCCAGTGATGATCAGCCAGATCTTCCAGAGTTACTTCATCTTGAAGGTAAAGTAGTTTCCATTAACTTTATACATAAAAAATAATCAGAGGTTATACCTACTGTTCTGTTACAGAATGGTTTGATATTTAGATAAAATTGAGAATGATATAGAAAATGTTAACATTTCCACTCCTCTATAACCTGGTCTCACTTACATGAATATCTGTGAGAGATTTGCTTTCTTTTGCTGTGTTTTCTTATATTTCTTTAAATCTTGTTATCTTAGCAATGTGTCACCAGATGGGACCTCTCATTGATGAAAAGCTGGAAGATATTGATAGGTAAAGGAACATTTGCTTCATCGATATTGTATATCTTTTTCCTTCAAGTTCTCTTTAAGAATATACTGGGATAGAGCTGCCTTTTTATTTTTTTATTTTAAAGATATACCAAAGAACCAGTTCTCATTCAGTTGTTTTCCACTATAGATATGTACCTATTGTAATCATTGTAATGCTCTAAGTGGCATTATCAGAGCCCACAAATGACCTACTCATCTATTGCTTACTAGGGACACCTAGTTATTTCAAGGTAAAATCGAGTAAAATAATAAGCTGGAGTTCTCCCAGCACAGTACCAAAAACAGTTTTTGTTGCCTCGGAGCTAAAATACAGGATATTTTCTGCCATACGGTTAAATTTTTAGTAATGTCTACTTATATTACTTTTTGCTATTTTATGTGCCTTCTTATTTAGAACATTGTATCATTTAAATATCAGTCGTGTTTGAAATTGCTGTTTAATATTGCAGAAAACATTCAGAACTCTCAGAACTTAATGTTAAAGTGATGGAAGCACTTTCGCTGTATACCAAGTTAATGAATGAAGATCCAATGTATTCCATGTATGCAAAATTACAGAATCAGCAGTATTACATGCAGTCATCTGGTGTTTCTGGTTCTCAGGTAAGCTTTTAAAAATTCAAGTATATCATTTTATTTTTTATTTTTATTTTTTTAAGATTTTATTTATTTTAGAACACATGAGCCGAGGGCGGGACAGAGGGAAAGGGAGAGAGAGAATCTCAAGCAGACTCCCCCCTAAGCATGGAGCCTGACTTGGGGCTCATTTTCAGACCCCACCATCGAGACCTGACCCAAAATCAAGGTTGGGTGCTTACCAACTGAGCCAGTCAGGTAGCCCCTCAAGTATATCATTTTAAATTCTCACTATATTTGAGATTATTTGGAATAGCTGTGTTTTTGTAAAATGTGAAACTTTCTGAAAATAATCTTGGAATAAAGTTTAAAAAATTTTTTTACTTGATAAATACAGTGTATAATACACTAATCATTCCAGTAATTCTTTTTAAAAAATTGTTTTTCTTCAAGGGTATGCATCAGAATAAAAAAAAGATACAGGTTCAGGTCCGCCTGAAACCTAATGAATCAAAATGTTCAAGAGTAAGGCCCATACATCTATATATTTCTAAAACTTCATATGTAATTATCTGGTTAAGAACCGCGGTTTTTTTGGTCTGATTATTACTAAATTATTACTAAATTTTTCTGGGTATCTACAGTTTTTGGTTTTATAGTAAGTTGCTTTAATCTGAGTTTTTCCCTCTTCCTTTAAAAAGATGGAGAACATAATATAGAGCTCTTTTCCTTCTTATTCACCCTAAGCAACTATTTCAATAGCCTTTTCCCCACAAACTCAGTAAGTTTACTGTATAGGGAATAATTAGCCTGGCACTCCATTTTACTTATGCAGAGTGGCACAGACTTTGTGCAAATTAGTTTTTTTTTCCCTTAAAAAATGGCCCATTGCCCCTGAAATGAGGGGCCAGATGCCTGGGGCTGAGCAGTCAATTTGAGCAACATGGAGATAGGTGACAGCTACTCATGGCTCTTGATACCAGTTTGAAAAAAATCCAGAAACTCTTCATGTTTCTTTTGCAAAGTACAAAAAATAATGCGTTTAGATTGGAATAGCTCTGTTTATAAAGACCTTCTGTATTCTGATGTATGGTGAGTCTCTTAAGGCTTAAAAGAAGTGTTAAGATGTTGTCTTACCTCCTGATGACTATGTTACTACTATCTTAACAGCTGGTAGGAGTTGTCTTCAAATATATGAAATGGAAGGATCTAGTGAATACTACAGAAAATTAGAATATTATGTGTGTTTNCAATGCGTTTAGATTGGAATAGCTCTGTTTATAATTAAGACCTTCTGTATTCTGATGTATGGTGAGTCTCTTAAGGCTTAAAAGAAGTGTTAAGATGTTGTCTTACCTCCTGATGACTATGTTACTACTATCTTAACAGCTGGTAGGAGTTGTCTTCAAATATATGAAATGGAAGGATCTAGTGAATACTACAGAAAATTAGAATATTATGTGTGTTTAAGATTCTGGGCAGTTAAGAGGTCAGTCTCTTTAGACTAAAATAAGTATAGTTTTTAGATGCATGAGTGGTCAAACAATAGCTGAAAGACCAAATCCAGCCTCCCACCTGTTTTGTTTTGTTTTGTTTTTAATCAACTTTGCTATAACATTCTCACTCATTTATACATTGTTTCTGGCTGCTTTCTATATGGGCAGAGTTCAGAGAGGCCCACAAAGCTGAAAATATTTATTATGTGGATTTTTGTAAGAATGTTTGCTGACCCCTGCTTTTGAAAGTTAGCTTGCTCTGTGTTCACTAAACTGTAATGTAGGAAATACAGATTGTATCTATAAGTAAATGCAGTCTATTGACATGAAACAGTGAATTCAAAGACACTTCTTAAACATTTTTTGGGATTCCTTTTAGGAAAGTACTTAAAATATCAATATGGAAAGAGAAATGATATTAGTGTAAAGTTTCAAGGTAAGTTCCTTTACTGCTTCTATATGAGATAAACACGAGTTTAGCTCATGTTTACCTAAGAAAATCATCAGAAGCCCACTTCACTGAAAAGTATTTTTTTAAATGCCTATCAAAAGGAGTAACTTTTAAAAAGATTTTAGATATTTCATTGTTATTCACTTTGTTGTAACTGAATGCCTTTACAAAGAAATTTTTGCATACCTTTTAAAATCTTAGAAAATGTAATTTTTTTTTTTTTTTTTATCATGAACTGTTCTAGGTATATCCAGGGCCTCCCCAAAGTGGTGCTTACCTGGTTGCAGGGAATGCACAGATGAGCCATCTCCAGAGCTACAGTCTTCCCCCAGAGCAGCTGTCTTCTCTCAGCCAAGGAGCAGTTCCACCATCTGTAAACCCAGCCCTTCCCAGTCAGCAGACTCAGGCTTCCTACCCTAAGTAATTTGATTTTTGACTATTGTTTTACTGTTGTTTGGAGTTAGTGCTGTTATGACTCTGAAATGCCTCCAGTCACCTGTAACCATAAGAGCTGCATAAGAAAGACCTAGGATGGATGTCATCACTAGTACCAGATGGTCAGCCCTTTTGTGGTTATGAGTGGGTTCTCCATGAACCCCTGCATTATTGCCTTACTAGCCAGCAAGCTAGTCTTCTGCCTTACTGACTTACTGAACAGCTTTATTCAAGTCTTGGTTTTGTATTTTTAAAATTTCCTATCATTTTTCTTTATATCAAGGTGAAACTGACATATAACATTATATAAGTTGCAGAGGTACATTTTAATTATCTGTATGCATTATAAAGTGATTGCCACCAACAGTCTAGTTACATCCATCACTATTCAGTTGACCTTCTTCAGCCATTCCACCCACCCTCTCACCCTCTCACCCTCTTCCCCTCTGGCAATCTCCAAGCTGTTCTCTGTATGAGTTTGGTTTGGTTTTGTAGTGGTTGGGTTTTTTTTTTAGATTCCACATGTGAGTGAAATCATATGATTTTTCTTTATCTGACTTACTTCACTTAACATGATGGTGCTTTTAAGGTCCATGCATATTATCCCAAATGATAAAATTCCATTTTTTTTATGCTTGAGTAGTATATACTCTGCATATACTACTGAATATATGACTATACACATACACACAAACACACACACCCCACACATCTTTATCGATTAATACATCAGTGAATATTTTGTTTTTTTCCATTTCTTGGCTATTGTAATAATCCTGCAGTGAACATAAGGGTCGATATATCTTTTCAGATCAATATTTTTGTATTCTTCAAATAATACCCAGAAGAGGAGCAGCTGGATTATATAGTCGTTCTCTTCTTGATTTTTTTGAGGAATCTCCATAGTGGTGTTGGCTGCTCCACTTTACATTCCCACCAACAGTATATGATGATTCCCTTTTTTGTACTGCCTCATCAACACTTATTTCTTGTCTTTTTGATAATATCCATTCTAATTGGTGTAAGGTGATAGCTCATTGTGAATTTGATTTGCATTTCCATAATCAGTGATGTCACACATCTTTCCTATGCATCTTGGCCGTCTTTAGGTCTTCCTTAGAGAAATGTTTATTCATAGCACAGTCCCACCTTTTAAATTGGATTGTTTGCTTTCTTGTTGAGTTATATGAATTCTTTATATATTTTGGATATTAATCCCCTGTCAGATACATGATTTGCAAAAACTTTCTCCCGTTCAGTATGTTGCCTTTTCGTTTTGATGATGGTTTCTTCCACTGTGCAGAAGCTGCTTTTTATTTTGATGTAATCCCATTCATTCATTCATTCATTCATTCATTCATTTTTGTTTGTTTCTCTTGCCTTTGGCATCAGATCCACAGAGATATTGGTAAGACTGATGTCAAAGAGCTTATTAACACCTATGTTTTCTTCTTGGAAATTTATGGTATCAGGTTTTACATTCAAGTCTTTAATCCATTTTGAATTAATTTTTGTGTATGGTATAAGCTGGTAGTCCAGTTTCATTCTTTTGCATTTGACTGTCCAGTATTGCCAACACCATTTACTCAACATATGTCCTTTCTACTGTGTATGTTCTTGGCTTCTTTATTGTAAATTAATTGTCTCTATGTGTGTGGGTGGAATTCTGAGCTCTCAGTGATGTCCCACTGATCTGTGTGTCTCTTTTTATACTGACACTGTATGTTTTGATTACTGTAGCTTTGTAGTATAGTTTGAAATCAGGGAGCATGACACCTCCAGCTTTGTTGTTCTTTCTCAAGATTGCTTTGGCTATGCGGGATCTTTTTTTGGTTCCATACAAATTTTAGAACTATTTGCTCTAGTTCTGTGCAGAATGCCTTTGGAATTTCAGTAGTTTGTAATGAATCTGTAGATTGCTCTGAGTGGTATGGAGACTTAACAACATTAATTCTTCTAATCCATGAGCAAAGAATATCTTTCCACTTATTTGTGTCATCTTCAGTTTCTCTCATTAGTGTCTTACAGTTTTCAATGTACAGGTCTTTCACCTCCTTGGTTAAGTTTATTTCTAGGTATTCCTTTTGATGCAGCTGTAAATGGGATTATTTTCTTAGTTTGTCTTTCTGATAAGTCATTACTAGTGTATAAGAAATGCCACAATTCTGTATATTGATTTTTGTGTTTCTAAAATCTTTGTCACTTATCTTTGACTACTGGATTCATGTATTCTCACAAATTTTTGGTGGTGTCTTTTGGCTTATCTACATATAGTATTCTATCATCTGCAAGTAGTGACCATTTTACTTCTTTCTTTTCTTTTTTTTTTTTTTTTTAAGATTTTATTTATTTCACAGAGGGAGAGAGGTCACAGGAGGCAGAGAGGCAGGCAGAGGCGGGGCGGTGGGAAGCAGGCTCCCCACCGAGCAGGGAGCCCGATGTGGGCCTCTATCCCAGGACCCTGAGATCATGACCTGAGCCGTAAGNTGGGGCGGTGGGAAGCAGGCTCCCCACCGAGCAGGGAGCCCAATGTGGGCCTCTATCCCAGGACCCTGAGATCATGACCTGAGCCGTAAGCAGAGGCTTTAACCCACTGAGCCACCCAGGCGCCCTACTTCTTCCTTTTCAATTTGGATGCATTATCCTCTCCTCTCCTCCCCTCCCCTCCCCTTCTCCCTTTTACTTCCCTTTCCCACCTTCTTTTTATTTCTTGGCCTAATTGTTGTGGCCAGGACATCCAATAGGATCTGAATAAAAGTGGCTGGAGTGGGCTTCATTGTTTTGTTCATGATCTTAGAGCAAAAGCTTTCAGCTTTTTACTATTGAATATAATGTTAGCTGTGACTGTGTCATTATGTCTTTTCTCATGTCTAGTAATGGTCCCTCTGTATCCACTTTATTGAGAGTTTTCATCATAAGTGGATGCTGTATTTCATCAGATGCTTTTTCTGCATCTGTTGAACTAATACGATTTTTAAAATATTTATTTATTTATTTGGGAGTGGGGGGTGATGGCAGGGGTAGAGGGAGTAACAGAATCTTAAGCAAGTTCCATACCCAGCATGGAGCTGGATCCCAGGATCCTGAGATCATGACCTGAGCCAAAATTAGGAGTCAGACCCTTAAGTAACAGCCACTCAGCCACCCCTGAAATGATCATGATTTTTATCCTTAGTTTTATTAATGTGGTATAATGTGGTATATCACTGTGGTAAACCGACTGATGTTTGAAATGTGGATATTGAAGCATCCTTGCATTCCTGGAATAAATCCCACTTGATGTCATAGTGTGTGATCCTTTTAATATATTGTTGAATTTGGTTTGCTAATATTTTGTTGAGGAAGTTTGCATCAGTGTTCATCAGTGATAGGCTTGTAACTGCCTGGTTGTGTGTGTGTGTGTGTGTGTGTGTGTGTGTGTGTGTGTGTGTGTGTGTGTGTGTGTGTNTGTGTGTGTGTGTGTGTGTGTGTGTTTATATCTGGTTCTGGTATCAGAGTAAGGCTGGCATCAAAAAATGATTTTGGAAGTATTCCCTCCTCAGTTTTTTGGAAGAGTTTGAGAAGAATAGGTATTAAGTTTTACTTGAATGTTCAGTAGAATTCACCAATGTAAGGGTGTTTGGTCCTGGACTTCTGTTTGTTGAGAGGTTTTTGATTGCTGATTCAATCTTACCACTAGTAATCGTTCTATTCAGATTTTCTATTTCTGTATGATTCAGTCATAGAAGATTGTTTCTAGTAACTTTTCCATTTTGTTGGCATATGTTTTTTTTTTTTTTAACGAAAGCTTTTTTTTTTTTTAAAGATTTTATTTATTCATTTGACACAGAGAGAGAGATTACAAGTAGGCAGAGAGAGAGGAGAGAGGAGGAAGCAGGCTCCCCGCTGAGCAGAGAGCCCGATGTGGGCCTCGATCCCAGGACCCTGGGATCATGACCTGAGCCGAAGGCAGCGGCTTTAACCCACTGAGCCACCCAGGCGCCCTTGTTGGCATATGTTTGTAGTAGTTGCTTCTCATCCTTTGTTTTTTTGTGGTGTCAGTTAAAACTTTTTTCATTTCTGATTTTGTTTTTTAGATCCTTCTCTTTTTCTCTTGGTTTTTCTAGCTAAGGTTTGAGTTTCTTTATCTTTTCAAAAAACCAGCTCTTAGTTTCATTTTTTTTTTAAATGTGCCTATTTCATTTTTTTCTGCTCTGATCTTTATTATTTCCTTCCTTTTCTTGACTTTGGGCTTCATTTGCTCTTCTTTTTCCAGCTCCTTTATATGAAAGGTTAGATTGTTTGAGATTTTCTTGTATCTTGAGGTAGGCCTGTATTGTTTTTTGTTTTTTGGGTGTTTTTGGCCTATATTGTTTTGATCTTCCCCCTTAAAACCACATTTGCAGCATCCCATAGATATTTCTGTTCATTTGGCTCTAGGTATTTTTCTATTTCCTTTTCTATTTCTTTATTGATTTAGTGATGTTTAGTAGCTTATTGTTTAATCTCATCTATTTGTAGTTTTTCCAGTTTTCTAATTGTAATCGATTTCTAGTTTTACACCATCATGGTGAGAGAAAATGATTGATGTGGTTTTAGTTTTCTTTAATTTATCGAGGCTTGTTTTGTAGTCTAACATGTGATCTGTCCTAGACTATGTTTCATATGCATTTGAGAAGAATGTGTATTCTGTTCCTTTTGGATGGTGTATTCTGTAAGTATCTGTTAAGTTCATCTGGTCTAATGTTGTTTGCCCTAAATTTTGTTTAAGGCTGGTGTTTTTTATTAATTTTCTCTTGGGATGATCTACCCATTGATATAGGTAGGATGTTAAAGTTCCCTACTGTTACTATATTACTGTCCACTCCTCTCTTTAGGTCTGTTAATATTTACTTTATATATATTACTGCTTCTGTGTTGGGTGCATATATATTTATAAATGTTGTGTCTTCTTTTGGACTGCCCTTTATTTATATCATTATGTAATGCCCTTTGTCTGTTATTACAGTCTTTTTTTTTTTTTTAAGATTTTATTTATTGGGCACCTGGGTGGCTCAGTGGGTTAAAGCCTCGGCCTTCGGTTCAGGTCATGATCCCAGGGTCCTGGGATTGAGGCCTGTGTTGGGCTCTCTGCTCAGCAGGGAGCCTGCTTCCTCCTCTCTCCTCTCTCTCTGTCTGCCTCTCTGCCTACTTGTAATCTCTCTCTCTCTCTGTGTCAAATAAATAAATAAAATCTTAAAAAAAAAAGATTTTATTTATTTATTTGAGAGAGTACAAGTTGGGGGGTGCGGTGTAGAGGGAGAGGGAGAAGCAGACTCCCTGCTGAGCAGAGAGCTGGACACAGGGCTCAGTCCCAGGACCCTGAGATCATGACCTTAGGTGAAGACAGAAACTTAACCGACTGAGCCACTCAGGCTCAGTATAATTACACTCTTCTAATACCTGTTTTGTTTAATATGAGTATCGCTACTTCAGCTTTCTTTTTGTTTTCATTTGCAAGGAATATCTTTCCAAAACTCCTACCAGTTTGTTTCTGTCCTTACTTTGAAGTAAGTCTTTTGTAGGCTGCATATAGATGGGTCATGTTTTTATCTATTAATCTATTCCATCTTTTTTGATTAGAGTGTCTAGTCCATTTACATTAAAATAATTATTGATATATATTACCTGCCATTTTGTTCATTGTTTTCTGGCTACTTTCATAGTTCTCCTCTCTGTTCCTTCTCTTTCTCTCCTCCTTTGTGGTTTGATGGCTTTCTTTAGTGTATGTTTAGATTTTTTTTCTCATTTTCTTTTGTATATTTACTATAAGTTTTTGCTTTGTGGTTACCATGAGGTTTACATATAACTTGCTGTGTATATAACTTTCTGTTTTGAATTGATAGCAACTTAAAATTAGCCTCATGGGGTTTCTCTTGTATTCATGTTATTTTTCTCTTACTGCTTTTAGGATTTTCTCTTTAACTTTCACCATTTTAATTATAATGTGTTCTGGTATGGATCTTTTGGGTTCATCTTCTTGGGAATTCTCTGAGCTTCCTGGACCTGCATGTTTGTTTCATTCCCCAGATTAGGGAAGTTTTCAGCAATTGTTTCTTCAGGTACATTTTTTGGTGTTTTCTTTCTGTCTTCTCCTTCTCGGACCCTATAATGGGAATGCTATTCTGCTTGATATTTTATTAAAGGTGTTCATTTGTTTTCATTCTTTTTTTCTGTTCCTTCTGGATGAGTTCTCATTGCTTTATATTCCAACTTTGGGTTCATCCAGCTTGCTGTTGTACCTGCCCAGTATATTTTTCAGTTCAGTTATTGTATTTTTCAGTTCTGTAACTTGTTGGGTACTTTCTTATATTTTCTATCTCTTTGTTGAATATATTACTGTGTTCATCCATTCTTCTTGTGAGTATGATGAGCTTCTTTATGACCATTACTTTGAACTCTATCAGCTTGCTGTTTCATTAATGTCTTTTTCTGTTATTTTCTATATGTTCTTTCATTGGAACATATTTCTCTGTTTCTTCATTTTGCCTTACTTTCTGTTTCTTTTTATTAGGTAAATTAACTACTTCCCTCAGTCTTGAAGGAGTGGCCTTGTGTAGGAAATTTCATGTAGAGCACAGAAGCACAATCCCTTCTGAGCATAGCTAGGTGCTTACAAGGTGTCCTCTGTGTAGATTGCCTGTGCCTGTCTGCTGTGTCAGGGCCTGGTCGGCTGTGTAGGAGTGGGTGGGGCTAGTGCCTAATTGGGCTGTGCCTCACAGATGTGCTGTGTCCAGGTGGTAGGCAGGGCTCTTGCCTTGCCTGACTGTTCCTTGTGGCTGTGCTGTGGGTATGGACAGAGTTCTCCACTGAACATGACTCCTGGCTCTTGCACATTAGAAAGATAGTTCCAAAATGGCGCTTGCTAACATGGACATTAGCAAGGTAGGGTAAGGTCACTAATATGGCTCCTACCAGTGTTTCTGTCCCTGAAGAAAGTCCCAACAGTTTCCTGCTTTTCTGGCAGGCACTTCAAGATTAATAAGTGGTTCTCGTTTATATATGGTCAAGGTGCTGTTCAGTTTGGTGTTGTAATGCTGGATTTTGAGTGAGTCTGCATGGCTAGCCCTTTAAGAGCAAGTTCTTTGTTCTCTACAATCTGCCGTTTTCCTGGATATAATTGCTATTGGTTTTCAAAGCCCAACATTTTGGGGACTCTGCTCTTGTGGGGTCTAAAGGTTAGATCTCTCTTCAGGGAAAATGTATGTATTGAGATCTCTCCCAATTATGGATCACAGTGCCTGGGAATGGGTTTTTTTTTTGGCCAGATGGTATCTCTGTCTCTCCTTCCTGGCTCAGTGGTTTTTGTCCTTGGTCACAGAGGTTCTGTTCATCCAATTTTCTGGTCTTTTTAAGAGTAAATTATTTCATATGTAGTTGTATATTTGTTAATTCATGGGATAGAGTGACTTTAGGCTCTTCCTGCACTGCCATCTTGAACCCAACCCATAATTTGGTTTTGTTTTTATTTGAGTGTATGATGATATTTGAAGGACTTTAATGAAACTCAAACTTGATAACCATAATTTGTCCTCCACAAACTGCATATAAAAATCTAAATGTTTTTATCATTATTCTAGAATTTATAGTTCTGGGATATCTTCTAAGACAAATATTTCCTTCTTTTTGCCCTGTGTCAGAATTTAGTATATCATAGCAAGATAAACCATTTGAAAGGAGAGATACAAGAAGCCATATGCTTCCATAGTTCATACGTGTGGTAGGTAAAGATGAAATGACAGACCATTGTTTTGGCTATTTACTTATAATGCCTTTTATCATAGTTAAGGGATTATATATGATAAAATTGATAATTATGTGTTTCTTCTGCTTCAGTGGGAATTTAAACTGAAAACATTTCTTTTGAAGTGAATAAAAGTTAGGCATTAAGAGTTCAGCAGTGTGTCATTCTAAAAGTCATGATATTCTGATTCATAATAGAAGTTTCTTGTGGCATAGGCACAATTTGTAGAAACCTTTCCATTGGTGTTGAAGTTGCCCAGGAATGCCACTATACTACCATCACTTTGTGTTATTCATCCTCGAAAGAGTCACTCTGGTGGTGTTTGGGGATTTTCGTACATCACTTTGTAATCACATCTAGTATTCCTAAGTGACCTTAAGAAGAAGGGTAATGGGGAGGCCTATTATAGACATAAAAAGATGGCATTTCCTATTGCATTATATAGCATAGGTTATATAGCATAGAGGAAAAAATGTGTTTTATAGCATAGGAAAAAATGTTAGGTATAGCTCTTTCTCTTCTAGGACTTTTTTTTTTAAGTTGAAATTTGATGAAAATGAATACCCTTACATGGAAAAAAAAAAAGCAAATTGGTAAGGAATTACATGCTTTTTTAAAAACTAGATACAAAGTAGGTGGGTATTGTTGAGAATGTGCATGAGTTCATGCAGATACTTTACTATTAGCCAGAAATGCTACCTCTCTCCCAGCTAGTCTGTTTTTACTGTGCCACATACTGCTCTAACACCCTTGTTGCTAGAGCTTGCTTTCGAACCACTCTTAGGTCAGGGTCTTGAGAAATTGTCCTTAGAGATAATCTGATGTTAGGTGCTTAAACTGTGTTATGCTATAGCAGTGTAGCATCCTGTTGCTTTTTTGCTGTGGGTTGCTCTGTCTGCTTCAGCAGTGAGGATATGAAATCCTGGATGCACGTCCTGCTCTGTATTCTGGGGCCTGGTTCCACTGATATGCTGTAGCTGTCAGAGTTATCTGTAAGAAACCAGGCACATTTCAGAAGGTGCCTTTTAGAAGTGCCTAGTAAAATATTTCCTGGAAATATTTTGCCCTCCGTACCTGGCAAATTCCTCTTTATTTTGCAGTTCTTATTCTTAGCTGACCTTCATCTTTTCCAGAGTGCCTGTTTTGCCTTCCCGCCTATCCAACACTGTTCTTCTGTTGCTGTCACAGGACCCCAGCACAGCGTGTACTGTCTTGTCACTTTCTCACTTGTTTATATCCTCACTGAACTATTTTATATTGAGAGCTAGAGCAAAGTCTCTTTCACCTTTGTATGCACACTACGTAGCACAGAGTTTTACACCTGTTGGAAACTCAGTAAATATTTGATAAATAAATGTTTAAGTGTTGATGGGAATTTTAAGTGCTGTATTAGGCCAATGAGATATATTTTTTAATTTCTTGCAAAGGTTTCACAAAGGCTTTGAGGAAGTTTTTAAATAGATACATACATACACATGTATATATATAACATGTTTATAAATATATATATAATGTATTTTGTGTGTTTAAATGAGGAAATTCATGACAAGGTTAATGTAGGATAATGAAATTGGAAGGAGCAAGAATTGGGGTTGGAAATAATACTTGATAGAGGTGTACTGCATATTCAACTTGAGCTTTGTAATTACAAATTATAGCCAATGAGGAATTATTTTTTCTTCTGTTTTTGGTAGGCAGGTTTTTAACTGTCTCTCATTTTATACCTAGAAGGCAATTTCTTACTCTTTTATATATAATTTTGGTTCTAGAGTTATCACTTGTCCAGACTTCTGTCACCCTAGGACGATCTTACTGATAATTTGGTAAGGTGGTACTGATGGTAGTTTCCTAAACCCATCTGTAGTGATGATGGCTGTGATAGTACTAAGGTGACCGAAGCTATGTACTTGTCTCTTATTTCAGTTTACTTCTATTAAACAGATGCTTACTGAATATTTCATCTGTGCCAAAGTATGATTTAGAATTTTTTCCAGCTTTATTAAGATATGATTGACGTATAATATTTTGTAAGTTTAAGGTGTACAGTTTGTTGATTTGGTACATTTATATGTTATAAAATGATTACGACTCCATAATATAAGCTACCACCTCCATCCCCTCATTTAGTTACCACTTCTTTTTTGTGGTGAGAACATTTAAGATTTACTCTTAGCAGCATTCACGTGTATGATACAATATTATTAGCTAGAACCATCGTGGTATATATTAGGTCCCCAGATTTTTTCATCTTTTAACTGAAAGTGTGTACCCTTTATTCAGTATTTCCCCATTTTCAGCAACCCCCAAGCCCTGCTAACTACCTCTCTCCTCTGTCTGAGTTTGACTTTTTTGGATTCCATATATAAGTGAGATCATATGGTATTTGTCTTTGTGTATCTTATTTTACTTAGCATAATGTCCTTATGTTTCATCCAGGTTGTCACAAATGACAGGATTTCTTTCTTTCTTGTTTTTGATAATATTCTATTGTGTGTGTGTGTGTGTGTGTGTGTGTGTGGTGTGTATGTATGTGTGTATACCCCACATCTTTATCCATTCATCCAATGACACTTACATTTTTTCCGTATCTTGCTAACTTACATTTTTTCCATATCTTGGCTATTGTGAGTAATGCTACAGTGAAAATGAGAGTACAGATAACTTGAAGAGGTCCCAATTTCAGTTCCTTTGGATATATGTCCAGAAATAGGACTGCTGGATCATATGGTGGTTCAATTTTTGATTTTGCGATGGGGACCTTCATACTGTTTTCCATAGCGGCTACACCAGTTTACATTCCCAACAACACTGCCCAAGGATTTTCTTTTTTCATAGCCACTTTAACAGGTGTGAGGTGATAATCTCATTATGCTTTTCATTTCCATTTTTCTGATGATTAGTAATATTGAACTCTTTTCATGTACCTATTGATCATTTTGTGTCTTCTTTAGGAAAGTGTGTATTCAGCTCCCCGTCCATTTGTTAATTGGTTTGTTAGTTTTTTGCTATTGAGTTATATGAGTTCTTTATATTTTTTGAATATTAACCTCTTATTAGATAAATGATTTAAAAACATTTTCTCCCATTCTTTAGGTTGCCTTTTCATTTTGTTGACTGTGTCTTTTGCTATGCATTTTAATTTGATGTACTCCCACTTGTTGATGTTTATTTTTGTTGCTTTTGCTTTTGTTGTCATATCCAGGAAATTGCTACCAAGACCAGTGTCAGGGAGCTTTTTCTTTATGTTTTCTTCTGGGAATTTCAGGTCTTAAATATAAGTCTTTAATCCATTTCAAGTTCCATTTTGTGAATGATATGAGACAGAAGTCCAATTTCATTTTTCTGCATGTGGTTATCAAGTTCTCCCAACACCATTTATGGAAGAGGCTATCTTTTTTTTGCATTGAATGTTCTTGGCTCTCTCATTAAATATTAGTTGACCATTTATTTAGAGTTTCTTAGCCTCAAGGCGCTTACTGGCTAGTAGCGCCTTGAGTAGTATTACAAAAAAATATGTAATTATAACAAATTACAAATAGAGGAGCTTGCAAAGTGCTTTAGGAGCCTTATGGTTCAGGGAAGATTTACAAGAAAATATGCTCAAGCTGTGTTATTCTTAGCCTGGAAGAAAAAAAGAAAGATTTTTCTATCATAAGCAAAGACTTAGTAGTGTGAAATGGCTTGGTACCCATAGAATGAGTAAACGGAGGAGTTGTGAAAATACATGGCACATTTTGGGCATTACCAAACAGTACAGTGTTACTAAAGGATTAAAATCTTCAGTGGGATTGGGGAGAGTTACACTTGGAGTTATTGGCAAGGATAATGAATACTCCTAAATATGTGGAGGTTGGGTCTTATCTGGGGAATCATGTTAAAGGGCTTTAAATGGCAGTAGTATAGATGAATTTTTAGGGTCTAGGTAAGAAGCCAGGAGATTGTGTATATTAGACAAGAAATGATTGTCCAACTGCAGGACAAAATGGTAAGAGATGGGGAAAGAGTTACTCAGGAGATTAACGAATGATTACATATGGGTGACAAGGTGGGGAGTGAGGGCAGAGCAGCGATATGAAAGAGAAATATTGGGTGAATTGCTGGGTTTTACACTCAGGTAGGTGGCAGAACTATATAAATCAGATAGGAAATATACAAAATGGGAATGACTGCAGTAATAGCTAGCATTTATGGTATGTTTCAGTAAGCACCAGGCAATGTGCTGTTATGATTTACATATATTATAATTCTTTTACTCTAATAACCTATGAAGTAGATACACTGTCACCCATTTTATAGGTGAGGAAACTGAGACATGGTGGAGGGGAGGACTAAAGTCCTACTTAGGTAAGATACAAAACCAGGCATTTTGGCTCCAGAGCTAAACACTTGGTCTCAACATTGTATTTATTTTACCAGGATTGTGACTCTTACTGATGTAAGTAATGGCATCAAATCCAACCTCTTGTTATACTTTATATCTCACAACACAACACACAGAATGGTACTGGGTAATGCCTTTAAACCGTTACTTAAGTGGTTATATTAGTTGATGGAATGTAACAGTAAATGACTATTATAATAATGAATTGGGTTTTGTTTTTGTTTTGTTTTGCAAAGTAGAACATTGAATTTACAGATGATTTATAAACAATGTAGCAATTGAAGAAAAGTTTAGAAATAGGCAATATTTTGAAAATTTTGGGCAAGTCCCCATTGTATAGATTGTTTTACATTTTTAATAGAAAGTGGTGTGTGTGTGTGTGGGAAACCTCAATATTAAAGCTCTTAATGTTTTTCTTTGTTTAGTTAACCTAGTGTCTTACACAGAATAGAAACTCAAATAGCAAGTTGGGAACAGGAAGAGAGGAGGAAGCAGAGACAGCAACAGCTCTGAAGCAGTGTTTTTGGTAGAATAGGAGCCATGCACAGTGGAGGGTGCTTTGGATGGGAGCACGGACCTTCATCAGTTTCTGCAGGAGGGAATGTAGTCTTATCAGTGGTTGTAGTACAAATAGTAAATATGGTGGGAGAAGATAGAAGGCCTCTTTTATTTTATTACTGTTATTTTTTATTTGGTTGGGGGGCAAACGGAGAGAGGGGAAATCTTAAGCAGGCTCCACACTCAGTCACAGAGCCTGACTTTGGGCTCAGTCTCACAACCCTGAGATCATGACCTGAATTGAAATCAAAATGCTTAACTGACTAAGACACCCCAGGAGACCTCTTATAACGCTGCTTTATTTTCAGGGAAATAAGAGAAACAAGGTTATTAAGCTTTCATCTCCCGTAGTCACTGGAACCCCTCGTGTCAAGGACTAGTGATATCTGTACGGTCAGATCCCATGGTCACTTCCTTTTCAAAATACGGTCTTCACTTGACCATGATCATTCTCTCTTAGTTTTCCTTCCACCTTATTGCCACCTCTCAGTTTTCTTTGCCTAGTGCCTCTTTATCTTCATTTTTTCTAGGTCTAGGATTAAATAAGAACTACTTATCTCTTTCTTTGTAGTCACTCCCTAGGAGATCTCAGTTCAGGCCCATGACTCTGAACACGGTGTATGCCAGTGAATCCCTAGTGTATATTCTAGTCCTGACATCTCAGTTGGATTCCAGGCCTGTCCATTGTTTTTTGTGAATCTCCTAGGTCTCTCACTTAATGTGTCTACAACTACACTTTGATTCTCCCTCCCCAAATCTACTGTAGTCCTTATCTGTAGTCTTCCTTTTCAGTGAATGGCCACTCTACCAGGTACACAGTTCTAAAACTTCAGGCAGTCTTAACAACTTCCCACTAGCAAATTTTGATGGCACTGCCTTCAAAATCTGACCCTTTTCTCTCCTCTTTACCATGTCCACCATGGCTCTAGCTACCTGTCATCTCTCATCTGGACAATTGTAGTAGCTTCCTTTCAGGTATCCTTGTATCTATCATTGGCCCAAAGTGAGTCTATTAAAACCCAAATTAAATGACATCAGTCTTTTGTCCAAAACCAACCAGTCAGTATCTTCCATCTTACTCAAATATAAGCCAGAATCCTTGTTATGGTCTACAAGGCACCACGTATTCTGCCCTCCTCCCCCTTAATTCTGCCACTTCATGTTATGCTGTTCTCCCCTTTGCTCATTCTTGTCTCCATCATAGCTTCTTTTCTGTTCCTTGAACATTTGTGGCATTTTCTCTCCTCATAGGCTTCTGTATTTGCTGTCCTCTTTGCCTGATATACTCCCCCCCCCCATAATCAATATCCCCCTCTCATGTTTTTCAGCTGTCTTTTAAATGTTGTCTTATCTGAGAGGCCTTACCCTACCACTGTTCACAAACTGAAATCTCTTGTCCCAGGTGCTCTTGGTCCTCCTACTGTGCTTTATTTTTCTTCATACCAGTTATTATCCCTTGACATATTATAGACTTATTATCTTTATTCTCCTACTAGAATTGAAGCTCCCTGACGATAAGGATTCTTTCTGTTCCTTCTTTCTGTGTAATAGCCCAGTGCTTAAATTAGCAAATGTTTGACTCTTATAGTTATTTAATAAATATTTATGAAATGGAGTGAATGAATGAATGTTTAATGAATGGCTTTCCTGTATATCTCTAAATGGCTGTGTAAGTCAGTATTGATCTAATTGAGTGTTTTTTCCCCCCTCCACAGCACAATGGTCAGTTCTGTTCAAGGAAATACATATCCCAACCAGGCTTCAGTATATAGTCCTCCTCCTGCTGCTGCTGCTGCTACTGCTGATGTCACTATATACCAGAATGCAGGAACTAATATGTCCCAGGTGCCAAACTATAATTTAACATCATCAACACTGCCTCAGCCAGGAGGCAGTCAACAGCCACCTCAGCCACAGCAACCATATTCTCAGAAGGCTCTGCTATAGGACTTGGGATTCCTCTTTGTGGCAAATATCCGCTACATGCCGCTGACAATGTTATGAGATTCTTTAATATCTTAAGGTTTGTTTATCCTCAGCTTCTAGGAATCTATCTTGGTCTACAGGTTCAAATACTCAAGAAGGTAGAACTCTCTTCAATTTGCACTGACTTTTCAGAGGTTCTCCCTTCCCCCCTCCCCTAGAGGAATGAAACTACTTACAACATTTAATTCCTTTCATAATATGAAAGAATTGATACAAGATTATGTGTCTCATGAAATTACCTGGTCTGCAAAAAGTCAAACTTAAAAAACTGTTGTGGCAAATGTTATGTACATATATTGCTGTGTAACTTCATTAGTGGCCATTTTGAATCACAGTGGTGATCATGTGAATATATTTAACACTGTTAAATTAATTTACATTGCTATTTTATTTTAATCATGAACAACTACCATGTTTCATAATGTTTTGTGTAAATTTAAGATAATTACACTATCCCTTTAAACTGCAAGAGAACAAAGCTGTAGCATATTTACGTGAAGGCATTATGTTGTCCATGTTTCAGTTTCACATTAAACTGAACCTTCCTTTGACTAATTGTGAGCTAAACATATGTATTTTATGTCTTTCTGTAGCCTCTGCCTACTACTAGCTGTCATCACATCAGCGTACAGTAGCTAAATTTTTGGTTCAATGATAGCAAATGATGGTGTTCCCTTTTAAACTTTTACATTCGGCATGATATTTCAGAATATTGTGGGACCATGAGACAAAATTAAGTAGGATCACATTCTTTATATCTTATTTTTAAAGGAATAATGTTGATTTACTTTTTCCTAGTTGAAGATAGTTAATTAGATTTCTAAGCTGTATTCTGTGTTTATTGGTGGCAGTGACACCAAAGATAGAGGCAATGAATGGATAGAAATTTTTAAACTGGAAAGAAAACATGAATTACACTACATTTTCAAAGTCTCTTGTAATTATTTAGGGTATAAACAAAATTTGATTCATCTGTCTTTTCCCACTATTAGTCTTTTAAATATGTCTTTAACACGTTGTATCCTTTAATTATTCATTAAAATGGATATAAGTAGATGTTTCAAAGTATTCTATATTCCTGGTTTGCTTAATAGTTTGTATATTTATTCTTGTCTTTCAAACTGGACTTTTGGAGCTCCTCTCTTTTAAAGTTCTAATGGAATTATTTTGGCTCTATTCAGGAGTATTTTTGAATGAAGGCTTTCCCTTTGATCTACATGAAATATGTTTTCCACTGACATTTTAATATTCTTAAATATTTATCATTTCCCTAGTTGTGCTATAATTCTATTTAAACAGCTGAAAAATTGAGTTCAGCATTATATTAAGCGAATTGACTTAACATGTTTCATACCATAAATGAAAATTTAATTTGTATTTCTAAGATTACTGTAATCAGGTGGCTTGTTCCTTTCCTTTTTGACAAATGATTCCATCTGTGGCAGGTAATCTTACTGGTGACTCATGTCATAGGTTCAAATTTACAGCATTGTCTTCAACTTCAGTATGTCACCCTAGTGTTGTGTTAACTTGAGTTTAGAGTATGTTGCCCTCAAACAGTAACTTTAGAAACTGAATTCACACTTTACACTAAAAACTTTTTAATATATTGTTTCTTGATAGATATTGTCAAACAGATTATAATCTTTTTCACTCCAATTTGAATATTCTAGTTTAACTGGTAGACTTTTTCCCAGGTCATACTGTATTTTTCTCTTTGTCTTTTGATAAATTTCTGTTTACCAGTGACAAATGTATCATTTTCCCAGTTTATCTTGATATCCTTCATGCTGTAACATCAATTATATAGTCTCTAGTATGCTTTTTGACCTATAAAAGTCAATGAATGATGAGATGAAAAAAAGCTACCCTTTTTACAATGCATATACATTTTTCTTACCTATTACTAGCCTTATAAAGGTTTAAGTGAGCACGTAAAATTGATAACTGTATTAGTTTGTGCTTTGCATTTATTTGGTATAAAAATACCAGATAAAAAAATTCCAGTGGAAAGGAACCCCTGGATTTTCCATCATTCAGATGACGTGGCAAGGATAGAAATAGGAAAGGACCAGTTAGGAGCACAAATGATTTTGTTCGGAAACCAGTGTAAGTGTTGTACTTTCAAAAAGTCTTTTTAAAATATAGCTGCCTCTTCCCTTTTTTAAGGAGTAGAATTATTTATAAAATGAATCAACTATAATGTAGATTTCTGTGCAGCAGATTTTACTTCTCAGTTTATTTCCTTTATAGAATTTGAGTGTGTGTACATAAACATGAATTTTTCCATGAGTGTAGGTATATACACTCATGGAAAAATCCAGCCATTTGCTGTCTAGCGTAAGTAACTGACAAACCCATGGCAAGTTGGATGTGATGATCTTATCATTGCTATAAACCTGCTAGGACTAGTGTGTAGTATGTATTTATGGTGATTTTACCTTAGTCTTTCCAACTCTAGGATCATCTTTCTCTGTACCTCTCTCCTACTCAATGGAGAGGGACCGTTTTAGGGGCCTAGAGATTCCCAACTTTATGTTACAAATGTCTGGACCTTTGTTTCTATACCTTTTAATATTTGTATTTAAAATGCTTAATAGACCGTTAACATTTTTTTGGTACAATTTTCATATATATATGACATGTGTAATTCAGCTCGGAAATACCTTTAGTCCAAAGCTTCAAGTTTATATAAGACATATTAGTGTCCTGTATGATAAAGTATGCAGCTATAAAAATGATTATTTTCTAAGATGAGGTCCATTGGTATTACTGATCAAATGCTCATCTGTTTAATACTTTAAAATCACTGTTTTCTTTTTCTCATCTATTTCCTTGGTTTATTATTTTTTAGCAGTTGTACTAATAATTATAGCTTTCTGTTATATCACTTTTTAAATATTTAATAACAAAATTATAGTTTTCAGTTTTCATTCTTATATCATTTTCTTTTCCTTTTTCTTTTTTTTAAATCAGCTAACTGCCTGCCTCCTTCAAAATAAAATATATGGAAGAAACCTAGGTAAATATTTTCTGAAGGCCTTATGTTCAGTAATCTTTTATTTTAGAATCATGGTTTGATTAAGTATTCTTGTCAAGTCACTAGATTATTTTCTATACTATTTATGATGATATGCTCCCCCCAGTTTTTAATCAAAGCTGATTTTTATGTATTCTTTTTTAGTGTGACCTGTCTTTGAAATTATGAAACTTTTAATTTTTTCTGAAGTTTTCCTAGATTCAACATTTTTTCCCTTCTGTTCTAGAGCATTTTAAATCTTAGTATTTAAAATCATAGATTTCCTTGCTGAACAAAATTTAGCATTTTATTTGTGATAACTTGTGGTCATTCTGTACTTGCTGATTTTCTGACTCTTTAGCTTGTGCTGATACGTCCCACTACCACTGTTGTCTATTTGCTGCTGCTTATAGTTTCTTAGAATTTAAGATAAGGATCATATGTTAAATTATTGAGTCAGCGTTCCCTCAGATAAAAGCAAAAAGGACTGGTTTTAATGATCTTCTGGTGGTCAGAAACTTGAAAATAGCTATGTCTGTTTTAAAGAATTATATCCCAATTTTTTTATCAGATACCCTTATCAGTAACAAATATTTTTAAGTATACAGCTTCAAAATATGTATGTGTATTTACAAACTATACAGGTTCTACTCTGGCAATTTATATTGTACATTATTTAACACTGAGAAATAGACATCTTAGAAGGGTCAGAGGAAAAGAATATTAATAGAAATTCTAATATTTTCCTTCTGTATCTCTGGTTCATTTTGTCTGTGTCTTAGGATGTGTCTGTCTGATTTCGAGACCATTGCTTTAGAGGTTAAGATTAGACAGAGGGATTGGGAGATTACTAAATTGGCCTGTTGAAGTAAGTATCTGATATGATAAATGGTGCTTTTCTCAGCAACTTTTTATGTTGAGAATTTCAGACCTACAAAAAGGTTGAAAGAGTAATAATACATTGAACACCCAAATACTCTTTCTGGATTCACTTATCAATTAACATTTTGTCACGTTTGCTTTATTTCTTTGTTTATATACACGTGTATATATATGTGTGTGTGTCTATACGTGTACACACACACTGTCTTGTGTGAATAGAGAAGTTATAGACATTGTGAACCATACTCTTAAGTATTTTATCATGTACCTTGTAAAGATAAGTACCTTCTTCTACACAACTTAAACCTTTATCACATCTAAGAAAATTAACCATAATTCTCTGATATTATTGTTATCAAATGTCTCCAAACTGTTATTTATAGATAAATTTTTTTTAAAAATCCAGGAGCATGCACCACATTTCTCATGTTCCTTTGTTCTTTATTAATCTGGATTAATCTTCTTGCCTTTTTTCCTCCCTGCTACTGATTTTTTAAAGATCTATACTAAGCACCTGGGTAGCTCAGTCGTTAGCTGCCTACCTTTGGCTCAGGTCATGATCCCGGGGTCCTGGGATCGAGCCCTGCAATGGGCTCCCTGCTCAGCGGGAAGCCTTCTTCTTCCACTCCCCGTGTTTTTGTTCCCCCCTCGCTGTGTCTCTCTCTGTCAAATAAATAAAATCTTAAAATAAATAAATACCTATACTAGTTGTCGCATAGAACTCCACATTCTGGATTTATCTTTTTCTTTATGGTGTTATTAGACTTAATGCTCCATTTTTACTGTAGTACTTATTATTTAATCCTAAAGGAATTACAGTTAGAACCATATGATTTATGGTTAAAAATTATTAAAATTTTCAGGTTCATATCAGAAAACCGTACATAGAAATCAACATTATTAACCTTAAAATGTATAACCTTAAAGTATATAACAGACTATATGCTCAGGTCATTGATGCAACCATAGCTCATACAGTTTTGTGTCTTTTTTTTTAATCTTATTTATTCGTTTGAGAGAGAGAGAGAGAAAGCATGAGCAGGGTGGAGGGGCAGAGGGAGAGGGATAAGCAGAGACTCCCTGCTGAGCAGGGAGCCCCAATGCAGGGCTTGATCCCAGAATCCTGGAACCACAACCCGACCCAAAGGAAGACACTTAACCAACTGAGCCACCCAGGCGCCCTTGTGTTTTCGTGTGCGTGTGTGTGTGTGTGTGTGTTCTTCATTTTGAATTGCATTTAGAATCTGAAGGAAATTTGTGCCTTTAAAAAAAAATAGTCTCCTTCCCCCCATTCAAACTAAAATCAGCTTTTCTCAAGTTCATGTACCTGATTCACTCTGATGGCTTTTTAAGTAGCTTTTAGAAATGTTATCAACAATTATAGGATGTTGTGTTGTTTGTTTTGTTTTGTTTTGAAGTAGGCCTGAGCTGAAATCAAGGGTTGGACACTTAACCAACTGAGCCACCCAGGTGTCCCAGGAGTTTTTTTTTTTTTTTTTGTATGCATGCATTTTGGCATGTTAATTTTAAAAGACTTCTCATTACCTTGTCGTTATATCTTCAATTAAGATATTGAAATTAGGGAAGAGGGAGGAAAATCCTTTCTTCTTAAAAGTTTTCATTATTACTTCTTTTCCTCAAGTTGGTTACCACATTGGAATCAGACTAAGTAAAATTTATAACCACAGTCAAGTTAGAAACAAGTGCAAGTTACAGTAATATACAGTATCAGGTTATTAAATAGCTGCGGTTAGGACCTTAGATTATTTCGGTTAGTTAATGGCTTTAAAAAAAATGGGATATTTGTTTGTAATCCATTGTTTCTGGGGCAGGATATATAGGAAGTTTTGTTTTGTTTTTAGAAAGTTTTTAAGTCCAGGATCATCTTGTTACTTTAAAAACAAGATACGGTGTATAAACAGTTGAGAATGTTTTCACTTAATTATGTGTAATGTAATCTGTTAGCCAATTTAAAAATATAATGATAACACACTCTAAATGAGTTGCTTAAATGACCGAAATAGTTGTAATCAAGGATACAGGTAAATTCACTTTTAATACTTTCCAAAGAGGCAGGCAGCCTGGGTGGTACAATTGGTTAAGCATCTGACTCTTGGTTTCTGCTCAGACCCTGAGCTCCGGTTTGTGAGATCGAGCCTCATGTCAGGCTCTGTGCTCAGTGTGGAGTCTGCTTAGGACTCTTCTCTGCCTCCCTGCCCTGCCCCCCACCTACCCTGCCAGCCCAAGTCCATTTCTATAAATTGTGAATGGGACATGATAAAACGGTTTCATTAATTTGCATTGTAAAATCTATCAGTTTGTGACCACATGGGTTTCTTGTAAAGAAAGTGGTGGTACTTGCTGGTTGAGAAGAAGAGTAAGAATAAGAACTAAATTGGATTGTTTACTGGAGTTCTGTTCTGCTGTGAAATGAAAATTTCAGTTCATTGCCCTAAGGAAATCAGAGGATTGAATTTTAACACAGACATACATCTTTTGTCAGAAGAATATCTTGTCAGATAGTGATCTTGGGCAGATTCATGGGAATCTCTCTGGGCTGCCTTCTGATTTATAAATTGTGTTAGTATAACTACAGAATTCTTTGAAGCTTGCAGAACATCTGTGCTTTAGATCCTCTACCTCTGTCCACCTTAAATATCCCTGACATTCAGCCTGAATAACTAACTTTCGGCGCTGCAGTTACCCTCTCGTAGCTTAGAGGAGGAGAATGGGATGGGGTGGAGTGCTGTGGTACTGAAACTTAGGGATATGATTTCTGGCATTTGTAATATACTTTCTGAAAGTAATTGGTATATTTTTATTAGCAAATGCTCGAGCCTTTTGTTTATGTTTGAGCAACCTCATTGGGGACATCTACATTCCAGGTAGAAGTGCTTTCATTTAGTAGTACTTTCATTTTCACTGGTGCTGATTTTGGGTGAGGGGGGAATTATTAATTACAGCTCTGAAGCATATACTGTTTTTGTTTTTTTAAGATTTTATTTATTTTATATATATATATATGTATACACACATACACACACACATATGTATATATAGAGAGATATTGAGAGAGAGAAAATGAGCAGGGTTGGGGCAGAGGGAGAGGGAGGGCTCTCTGCAGAGCAGGGAAACTGATGCGGGACTCAGACCCAGGAGCAGAGATCATGACCTGAGCCAAAGGCAGATGCTTAACCCACTGAGCCACCCAGGCACCCTGCATATACTTTTTTTGTACATTGCTTCAAACTAAAGGAGATAGGCATCATCAGACTATGTAAAATGTTACTGTTCTTGATGTTCTCATAGACAAAGTAGGCGATGTTGGTGTCCATGTGCTACTCTGGCCTTCCTTCAGCTGTTTTGTTTACTTAGTAAGCAGGTTGCTTGAGACATTAACATGCTGGTTGACCGATTATTTCTAGTATTCCAAGTAAGATGTACAATCAGCAGTTGGATTTTTTTACATCACAAGTATTTGGCCTGGGAAAATGCTTTTATACATTGTTTGGTTTCAAGTTAGCTAGTTGTTAAAGGTTTTTTTTCCTAATCGACCTGTTTCTTGTGTGTCAGTTACATGGATCCTTTATTTTATGTAGTTACATAAACAATTCTAAGAGTAAAATATATTTTAGCTTTCTTGTACTTTAGAAGATACCTTGCTAGCATTAAAAAAGCTTTTTTACTAAATTTATGTTATTAAAGGAACCTGATAAAGAAGGCTTATATCAAATATTTAACAAAGTAGAAAAGAAGTAGATAAGCTTTTTATAGCCCTTTTTTTGTAGAGGGGGAAATACAAACTATCTTCCAGTTGTTTATCACTGCTTGTGTCAGAGGGACTAGTCACTGCCTTATTTAGAGTATTTGCTGCCTCATGCTCATTTTTTTAAGCATTGTCCCAGAAATGAATACTTTTTGGGTTTTAACAGAAAAAATTCTTTATCTTACATCATAGTAAAGACTAATTTTAACTTTGTCTTTGTACAGTTAATATATTTTTCTTCTTTTTAAAAAATTATGTAGATTCTGATTGGTCTTAATGAAATATTTTAATTTTAAAATATCAGGATAATTTCATTTTATTCATATGGTTGCAAAATATTAATTTACATGGAGGGGAGGCAGGTAGGCTAATGAATTTTCTTTAGGTGAAGTTAAATGTGGATTTGAAATAGGAAGACTTCCACTAACTGGATGGAATCACATCAGGCTGCAAGTTCAGTTACTGTGCTTTTGCCTACTCCATTAAACTTTTTTCCCCTGCGTGCCTTTCATGTATTTGAAAGATGATAATTTCTCTAAAGGTTTTAGCATGATAGGACAAAATTCTGTTTTTATTTTAACTTTCACCCAGCATTTGTATGTATTTAACTCTTTTGACTGGTATGTTTGAAAGGCAGAAAGTACCCCCAAATTTTTATTTGCTGAAGAAAACTTACTGGAACATGGTCCTGTTGATGCTTTCAGTAGGGAAAGGTTAAAATTGAGTAACCGTCCAGTTTATACTCATTTGTTTTTATAATAATTCAAAATGGCCAGGGAAATTGTTTTCAAAAATTAAGCCAAAGAGGGTATTGCTAAAGCAGCTGAGTTAGGTAATATGTTTTAGCAGTTTTGTTAAAAGTACACATTTTGAGATTAAAACCTTTGCTATTTTTCATGTTTGACCAAGAGGTAAGCATCACTAAACTAAAATTGAGTAGCATGATCTAAATACTATGTTTAATATCTTTTGAAAGCAGTGTTTCTAAATATTTTTTCTCTATTAATTCATGGCTTATTAATCAAATGCTGTTTAAAACTCATTATTTTCTAGATGCTTATTCCAGGAGCTGTTGTTTGAGAAATATAAATTCTCTACAGAATGCTTAAAATCACCTTAAGAGACACCTGAACATGGGCAGTTGTTTCCAGCAGTTGACTCTTGTATATTGGACTTCGTTATAATTCATTTGAACTGGA
Source organism: Ailurus styani (assembly GCA_002007465.1). Taxonomy (NCBI): domain Eukaryota; kingdom Metazoa; phylum Chordata; class Mammalia; order Carnivora; family Ailuridae; genus Ailurus; species Ailurus styani. Next base: position 207,640 of record LNAC01001250.1, read on the forward strand.
GTTCATAATAGTATACAGTGGATTCTGCTATAATGCAAAGATGTGTTCTGAAAATCAGGTTATGCATTAAAAAAGCCTTTCTAAGGCTAAGGGCTTATGGGGGATAATAGGGTTAGAGGCACAACACTCCAAAATTTCAGCAATGACAACACTTAAGAAGAAAGATAGGAATCTAATAAAAGTAGCACAGTTTTATACCTATTAAATGGTTGATAAATATATAAACATACCATAAATATGGCACTTTACTTTGAAAAAAACCTGAAGTGTGCCCGTGGAAGTGAGTGTCGGAAGGGTTGTAAGGGGGTTTGGGGAAGGTGGAAGGCAGGGCTGCTGGAATCTGAGGGCAAGCTGTGATCCACCCCTGGTGTGGGGGGAGTGTGACAGCCCCACAGTAAAAAAAGGGACCTGCTGCTGGTAGGAACGGGGAGAGTGTGGAGTGTGGGTATTTCTGTGTGACTCAGGTCAGCCAGGCACCATTTTCTGCATTTCACCTCATGTTTCTCCTGGATGAAAGCTTGTACAAGCCAGTTGAAATTTGGATTTTGCTCCTTTTGTTCCCAGTGTATCAATCTCCCACAACAAACGTGGTTTCCAAATAATCATATCAAAAGTGACTCTGAAAGCGATTTAGAGAATGAGTGGCTAGCCAACATTTATTTCTAAGTTTAGAAAAATTCCTTTTAAACTTTCAGGTGAGAATTATGGACATGTAGGACAGAATGCTTTCTTCCTCCTTAGCAGATCAGAAGGTATCCCAGTTGAACCTGTGAGCACATTTGGATTCAAAGAATTATATGCTTAAATACAGTCTGAGAAACTGTATGCCCTACAGTTGCCCTTGGGGCACCTAGGTGGCTCAATAGGTTAAATGTCTGCTTCACCTTGGGTCATGATTTCGGGGTCCTGGAATCGAGACCCGCATCAGGCTCCCTGCTCAGTGGAAGTCTCCTCTCTCTCCCTCTGCCCTCCCCCCAACTCGTACTCTCTCTCTCAAATAAATAAGTAAAATCTTAAAAAAAAAAAAAAAAGGAAAGAAAAAATCCTGCCTTCTCCCACCTCAAAAAAAAAGAGAAGGAAAAGAAAATTAAGGATAACCATCATTTTCTGACTTAAGTGAGCATAGCCGTTATGTCATTATTTTCATTTTTCATTGAGTTTTATTTATTAACTATTGATTTTCATTTGGTTGACTTTTGAGTGTATACCAGGTTTTCAAGGTTTATTAACTGCTTTTTAAATTTTTATATGTCAGCATTGAATATGTTAGGTATTTATTTAAATATTAACCTTAAATATTTAAATGTTTAAATAAATACCTAAACATTTATCTTAATATTTTACCTTAAAATGTTACCTTGAATGTTTAATTAATACCTTTACAAATCTGAAAATATGGATGCAGTTTATTTACAAATTCATATCAATAGATACACTAAAAATAAAGCGTACTAGTGGTTTCACTCTATTGTCAAAATTTAATCATTATACAGTATGTTATGATACATCATCCATAATTTGTTCCCCAAAAGCTTATTTGTAACCTGTTTTTGGAGATTTGAGAAACAATGTTGAACCTGGTGATTGTAGTACAGATGCTTCCATAGGAAGACCCCCTCAGAGAGTCCAAACTTGGATTGCCAGAAGCATATCTCCTACCTCTGATTGGTGCGTTCAGACTCTTCCATCTGCCCATAAACAGTGACACTTATCCCTTCAACCCTCAGAGTACCTAGTCTAGGCCAGTTTGTTCTCTCCTTTTTGAGATCCAGAGATAAATCTACTTGTCTTCACCATTTTCCTAGTTTGCCGCTTCAGATCACGTTTTCACTCTACCCAGTCCATTGGAGGACTAAAGACATTCTCACCATTCCTTTTTTCCCCAGAGTGACTTTTTGTGTTTTTCCAACTGCAGTTGCAAGCACTAAGTTGAAGTGAAACAGAGGCTTCAGGCAGGCTAATCTGATATCTCTTCCATATGCTAATCTTTAAATTTGTTCACCTTTATTTCACAGAAAGTCTACAACTTGTATACTCACCTAGGGAATGCAAAGCCCTTGCCCATCCTTAGAAGGGTTTAACTTCTATTGTTGGCACCTGTCCCTTGGTGCTGGAGGAGGGGAGGGGAAAGGGGGGTGTTCTTTCTCCTCACTCCCCCCTCCCCAAGCACCAAACAGTCTTCCCCTGTAATACCCTCCCTGTGGGCTTCAAAGTAAATACAGTGTTTTCATTTCCTTGATGATTCCAATTAGTTGAGGGCATGTTATATCTTAATTCAGCTGTAGGAAGCACCACGGTAAACTAGTTCCCATTTTGCCCTTTCTTGCTTTTTCATTCATCCTTGGGGAAAATTGGAAATGTACCAAAGAATGAAGTAAAATTAATCAGAAAAACATACGCCCTTTTTTTCCTTGATATTTAAGAGTTGCCAGAAGAGAGTAAAGAAAAAGAAGCAATCTTCCCTGCTTTTTTCTCAGACTATTTTTGAGTGAGACAAAAGGTAGGCATGGGGTAAGGTTGCAAAGGAAAGTCTGGGAGGAGAGATTCTTGGAGCCCAAGAGAAACCTTTCTTCCCTGGATGTGGTCAGTTCTTAGGGACTACAGTGATGTAGCTCCCCAAAACTTGGGAAGTAAAGGAAATTAAGATTACCACTTGGGATTCAAACAAAAATTAATACAGAATGAACCACAGTAGAAGGGATAGGCACCTTAAAGCAGAGGTTAAAAACTAGTGGCTCAGCCAAATCCAGCTAATATGTTTTATTTGGCCTGCACAGAATTAGAGTTTTTTGGGTTTTTTTAATAAATGTTATATTAAGACTTGGTGATTTCCCATGGAAAATAAGGATTTTTTGCTCCTTGAAAAAAAATCACAATCTAACAACATGAGGCCTATATTATTTCCACAGCTGGCTATTCCATCTCTGGTTTGCCACTGAGCCCTCCATTTATTAAAACTTCACCCTTCCTCCTGTTAAAGAGAACTAGAGCCAGATACTAGTTAAGCTGATACAGATTTTAATCAGAAACATGCAGTAGAGGAAATGACGTCAGTATAAAACTGGACTCAATCTGGAGTAAAATAACTACGGATTTATAGCTATGAAGCAGAGTAGAGGGGGTGTGGGAGATCTATAGATGGAAAATTTCTAAGAAGAGCCATCAAGGATGGGGGGATCCTTGCTGAGGGCAGGCCAAGGTAATCATCTCAAGGAGGGAGAGGTGAATTCTCTCTAAACTGACCTAGCAGAATTCTTGCTGAAATGGGGCCGTTCAGGCCTGGCAAGGACAGGGACCATGTCAAGGCCTAGTCAAGAAGAGGGCTTAGAGGAGCCTGATTAAAGTTTGGTCAAAGAGCATCTTATTACCACTTCATTTATTTTTGCCTGACCCCTGGAGATACTTGAACCTTTGATTCCTGCTTTAATGCTGCACTGTCCGATTGGACTCTTGAGTACTTATAATGGGCTAGTGCATTGAGGAAGTAAATTTTAAATCTTTTTTTTTTTTTTAAAGATTTTATTTATTTGAGAGCATGAGCGGTGGGGCGGGGGGAGTGGGGAGGGAGAAGCAGACTCCCTGGCTGAGCAGGGAGCCCGACACAGGGCTTGATCCCCAGAACCCTGGGATCATGACCTGTGCTAAAGGCAGACACTTAACTGGCTGAGCCACCCAGGTGCCCCACTAAATTTTAAATCTTAATTAAATTGAAAACCTGAAACAATGTAAAAATATTTTCCCCATTAAACATAACCTTATCATTTCAGTAGGACTATATTTCACTGTAACCATTGGGTCACATAATGGTATTACAGTGTTTGTGTACTTTAAACTTTTTTAATGTAGCTACTGGAAAGCTTAACTTTAAATATGTGTCTCATATTCTATTCCTATTGGACAGTGCTGATCTAAGGCTTCTAGGACCTGACCATGTATTCTCAAGAATGTGTCTGATTTGATGAAGGAAATAGACTAGAGTTGATTCCCCCATGATCCCTTCCTTATGATCATGCCTTTGTTTAATCCCTTTAAGTATGGGAAGGACCTGTGACTTTCTAATAACCAAGCAGACTATGGAAAGGGGAGGGGATGTTGCTCCTGTGATTATGTTATGTTATATGAGACTCATCTTGCTAGCAGACTGAGCTTGGAAGCAGAGCCTTCCTGTCACTTCTCCAGATGAGAACCCACCTCTGGCTAATATCTTTTGTGCAGCCTTGGTGAGGACCCAGATAAGCCATGTCCAGGATCCTGACCCACAGAACCTGTGAGATAATAAATGTATATTGTCTTAAGCCACTAACTATAGTAATCTGTTGTTCAGTAACAAAACTCGTAGCCTGGAAAAGGCGGGGGACAGTGTAGAACAATGGAAGTCTAGCAGAAAGGGCATCTCCTGGGGAGAGTGAATCTTAGCCAGTGTACTTTGAGCATCCTAGCCCTTTAAATAAACTGTTCTCCATAAAGCTTTAGTTCAGGTGAGCTTAACTTCCCTTGTTTTGATTTTATGCTCACAGAAATACTTGTTCATTGTTACATGCTTCCTGTGTAGGTCCACTTTAGGGAGAGGAAGTCCGGGTCCATCTGATTTGTGAAGGTGAATTCTGTTGGTTTGTGAAATTTAATTGGCTGGGTGTAGGCCAGTGGGGCATGGTTGAAATTGACCTCATGCCACTGCTTGGAATCCTGTTGGCTGTAGTTGTAGTTGAATGCTGTGCGATACAAATGAAACAGTTGATCCCAACCTCTGTCCAGTTACTAGTGATCAATGGAACAGTACATGAATTTCATGAAATTTATGAAAATTTCCCTAAGACTAAGTTGGTGTAGAAACGAAGGGTAGAAATTGTTGAGAGATGCTTCTCCATAGTTCTTTTGTGTTTCTGCACATCTTACAAACAGAGGTGGTGGCTGCTTTTTCTAGACTATCTTCTTCAAGATGTTTGTGTAGTGAACAGCCTCGCTAAAGATAGAGATGACGTCTGTCTTTGGAGCAGAAAGCGGGGTTGCTTAACCCTTGAAGATAGACTTAGTGTCTCTCCCTTTGGAACAAAATGCTGATATTCTGCCTACTGCTAGTGCTGTAAATGATAGGGACCTTTTGTTTTAGACCCATGGGTCTTGTGTCTTCATTTCTCAGCATTCATGGAATGGTGCAGACTAGCTTGTTAGCTTGCAAGTAAGGTTTTTACCTAAATCTCAGAGACTTCAGAGGTCTTAAAACTTGTGTTGGTTAATAATAGTCAAAATTTTATTTTTTGACAGAACAGATGTTAATCTACTCATGACTAAACCTTTTCCAGAATGCATTGGGTGCCCATATGTCTTTCTCCTCCCTGGGAAAAAAAAAAGATTTGTATTTGTTCTGTTGGATAAAATTGCTCCATATATGTCTTAAGCATGTTGTATCAGTGAGTGAGTCTTCCGAGGGGTGACGCTATCTGAAACAATCACATCTTTAACGTTAGCCAATTGTATTAACCCTTCCCACGCTTCGGTTATATCACCTATAAATGAGAGAATCGTATCTCTTAAGGTCCTTTCCAACTACAGTAATTCTAGGCAATGTAAAAAGCAGCATCCCTTTAATTTTGTTTACTGGACGAGCACTTACGTTGTTCTTACTTTGAGACAGGTATCACTCTTAAGTGCTTTTCAAATAATCATTTAAACAAAGGTGATGTAGGTAAGGGAACTGAGGCGGGGAGTTTAATAATTTGCTCGAGGTCCTCCAGTTAGAAGATGACATAGCTGGGGTTCAAACGTTTCTAGGTGAAATTTGTACTCTTCTTCACCATGCTGTGCTGCTCCCAGGTTTTCACTGAAATGATTCATTCTCTGCCCTGTGAGAAATCTGGAAGTCACAAGACAGAATGAGGCAGGTCCCTGCTCTCCAGAATCTTCACACAAAGTGAGAATTTTGTGGGGTGTGTGTGTGTGTGTGTGTGTGTGTGTGTGAATGTGTCCCACAGGAGGACTCCCAGGTAAGCATTCGTATGTAAGAATACGTCTTTAGAATGTAAAAGTGTATGTGTTTAGGTTAAGTAATTGGTTCCAGGTTTTCAAATGTCTTATTTAAGGTTGTTGAAATAACCTTAGGGTTCTAATCTTGTAGTAATAAATTAGGTGAAACTTTAAGGGAACTATGCAGACATAATTGGCCAAAAGGCTTACTTGTTTGATAACTAAAATAAGATTAATAAAATTATGTATGGAAATTAAAATAGTTACACTGAAGCATTTTCTTTGAAAGTTTTTAATCAACCCACATCTCATTGATGTATATTGGTAGAGCTTCTTGAGGATAACAATGGAATCTTTTAAACTTTGTGTCGTATCTGTGCTGCACCTAAAAAAATATTTTTTCACTGTATTCACTTAAGTGTTGAGTGAATGATCAATTTTATAGGATACACGGTGATTCTCCGTATCCGTCAGGGCCCTGGCAGGAAGCAGAATTACACTCAGGAGGTGCATCTGAATAGGCTTGCATGAAAGAATTACTTACTGAAGACTAAGGGAACCAACAAGGGGTGTTGAGGCACTTTCTGCTGTCGTGACTCCTAGGTCAAAATGGGCAACTATTACGAGTAACTGCATAGAGCTCAGTGAGAGCAGAGGTAGGACTTAACAGAGGAGGGACAGATGGACAGAGCTGTGACTGGCACAGCAGGCAGGAAAGAGGGACAAGGGGGGTGGATATCCCTGTGACTCTGCCACCCTCTGATCTCCTGCCAATAATCCTCTTGTCGGCTGAACCCAGCTGGAATACTGATGATAGTGTATCAGAGAGGGAGGGGGACAAATGGAAAATAGCCAACATGCTAGAAACATATCTAGATTTGTCTCTGCATGTTCAGGTTGCTCTAACAATACTGTAGACCAGGTGGCTTATAAACAGAAGTTTATTCCTCACAGTTTTGGAGACTGGGAAGTCTAAGAACAGAGTTCTGGCAAGATTCTGAGTCTGGTAAGGACTCACTTCCCAATTCATCGAAGGCTGTCTTCTTCCTGCAAGCCCACGTGGCAAGAGGAAGAAGGTACGCACTTCTTGGGGGTCTCTTTTGTAAGGGTACTAATCCCGTTCACGAGGACCCTGTTCATATGATCTGATTACCTCTCAAAGGCCCCTCTGCCCAGTACCATCAAGTTATGGCTTAGGATTTCAAGATTAATTTTAGGGAGACCCGCATTCATTTGATAGCGGGATCGAAGCATGCATTGTCATTTAATGCAGTTTGATTTCCCACTTGCAAAAATTATTCAATCTATCCTCTCCCGATTATCATGCATATTTTATAAAAAGTCAAATGCGTTCTGGTTATTTTCCAGGTAATTGTTTAATATATACACTAGGAATTTACATGAAGTACTGAATTTAAATCATCGGTAGGTGGTGCTGCTGAGATTGAACCCCGAAAAATACAAAACTAGACATTTAACTGAAGATTAGGATTCAGATAGATTATTTGGGAAAGAAAGTTACAACCTAGTGAGTTTCTGATTCATTGTATGAAGTTTCCAGAGAAGAGAATTACATGCAAGGAACTTCACAGCTTTGTCTACGGCAGCAGCATCTCATGAGACAAACAGGAGATGTTGACCGCCTGAGATGCCATTTTCCTGTCACCCCTCAGGAAACACAGTAGTACAGGCCATTAACAATAGGAAAAGGCCCACAAAAGCCATGGAGTTGTAAAATGTCTAAACTGGCATGGATTTTAAAGATGCTGAAGTCTATCACTCAAACTCGATACTTGGTAAAATAAAGATTTTCAGACCATTTGCCTGGAGATTCTGATTTAGTTGATCTGAGGTAGGCTGGAAATCTATAATTTAACAACTATCCCGAGTGATCCTTATGGCCAGTTTGGAAAACACTGACACATGTAGCTTCCTTTTGACCTAAATTTCCTTACATACTTGGCCTGAGACTTCACAAACATTTTAGAGTGACAATCACCTGGGACCCTCTCCCAAAAAGTGTTCCTACTCAAAGCTGTGCACATAATTTCGGATGCTTCAGGGATCCTTAGAGTTCATCTACATCACCTACTTTACAAACCTTCATAGAATCAGTTTAAAATTCCCTGGCTAGATTTCAAGGCTTTCCATAATTTTGGTCTCCCCTACTGATTGAGCCTTTTGCCTCATAATACCCCTCATACTCGGGAGCTGCAAAGATGAGCAAATTTTTCAGATTATATTCCTGGACACATTGAAAAATTAAAAGGAACCAGTATGCTTTTCTTAAACCCTGTTTGAGTTTATCAAAATACAGAATATAATCTGGGGCACCTGGGTGGCTCAGTCCTTTAAGTGACCCACTCTTGGCTTTGGCTCAGGTCATGATCTCAGGGTTGTGGGTTCAGACCCTGTGTCCAGCTCTGTGCTCAGCGTGTAGTCTGCTCATCCACGCCCCCATGCTCCCTCCTCCCCCACTTGTGCTTGCTCTCTCTCTCAAGTAAATAAATAAAATCTTTTTAAAAATAAAGAATATAGTCTATTAAGGAAGTGCTCTAGGTAGGTTTTATAGTTTGCAATCAGCTTTTTCTGATAAAGTAGACTGTGCTGATCTGTCAAGGTATGTGTATCAATTTATTCTCAAAGACAGGCCTCTTGTTTAGAGCATAATTTGGAGGTGGCCATGTCATACCACAGCAAAAGTGATTCTGTTACTACGGTGGTGAGGCATCCAGGGTCTGGGGATTGAACCTCACATTAGGTTCCCTGTTCAGTGAGGAGTCTTCTTCTCCCTCTCCCTCTGCCCCTCCCCCCTGCTCGTGCAAACTCCCGTGCACTTTCTCTCTCTCTCTCTCTGTCTTAAAAAATGAAATAAAATCTTAAAAAAAAAATAGATACTATATTTGGGCCATTATCTCTGTGGTGGTAATTTAACCATTACATATTGTTGACTTCTATATGTATTATAATTAGCTAGATGTTTATATGACATTGGTTTGTCCAAGCTTAGGTAATATGGGAACAAACTCCTATTACATGGCAAGACAGATTTTAAAAGCACATGCAGACAGTATTAACATATAAACATAGTTCTTCATAGATATGGAATTTTTATGTCTGATTCCCATTGTCTCATTTTATCAATAGGCTAAGGCTGGAAATGGAATTCCATTCCAGCAGATATTTGACCATTAGTGGGACTTAACAATGACCAAGTGGACAGAAAAGAGCATAGCAGGTCTGACTGCTGTCTTTTCTAAGTCCCATTTACAAGGTTGGCCCTTGGCTTGGATTCGGGGAAGGTTCCCATCATTTCCAGATTTGGTAAGAGTGGCCCACTGTGCTCAAACTAATTATTTACACAAATGATGTGGTTTATGCTGGACACCTGCCTTCCTTAGGAAATCTGGAATTTGGGTATATGCCAGGTAGAGGGCATGGTCAACCCCCAATAAAAGCCCCAGGCACTAAGTCTAATGAGTTTTCCTAGTTGGCTACATTTCACACGTTACAACTTGCTGCTAGGGGAATTAATCTCATCCTGTGTTACTCTATTGAGAGGAGGCTCTTGGAAGCTTGTACCTGGTTTCCCCTAGATTTCACAACCCCACGCACTTTTCCCTTTGTTGATTTGGTTTGGAGTCTTTTTGGTGTAATAAATTATAGCCTTGAGTACAGTATGCTGGACGCTGTGAGTCCTCCTAGTGAACCATCAAAACTGGGGGTGGTGATGGGTTCCCTGAAATGCAGCAAAGTACTGTACCTGCCATTAAGGGGGTCATAACTGGGTAAGGAAATAAAGCACGTACATTTAAAAGTATAGCACAGGGTAGAGCTTAATAATGTGTTAAGTACTAGACGAAGAGATGGTGCCAATATTGCAACTGATTTAAGTATTAATCATTTTAGTGCTTTGGAGCAAAAAAAATCTCCCAACTTTATTGACGTGATAACGAGCATGTAAATAATTACACAGAATAGAGATATTTTTGAGTTTGGATATATGTGTACATACAGCTATATATGTTACCATCACCACAATCAAGGTAATGAACATATCCAGCACTGCTCAAAGTTTCCTGGTACTGTTTGTTGTTTTTGTAGTAAGAACTCTTAACATGAGATCTGTCCTCTTATAGGTGCAAAATACCTTATTGCTAACTATTGGCGTAATGTGCAGCAGGTGTCTGGGACTTACCTTGTAGAACTGTAGCTTCATCCCCATTGAACATGAACTTCCCATATCTCCCTCCATCCCCTGATACCCACCATCCTATTTTCTACTTCTATAACTTGACTATTTTATTATACTTTTCTGGTTTTTTAATTGAAGTTTATTAACATACAGTGTTCTATCCATTTAAGATGTACAATGTAATGATTTAACAGTTCTGTACATTAGTGCTCACCTCAAGTGTAGTCACCATCTGTCACTGAACGTTATTATATTTATTGGCTATATTATCTGTGCTGCACTTTTCTGTGCACTTACTGAATAATTTAGGAGTTTGTACCTCTTAATCCCCTTTATCTGTTTCACCCACTCCCCTAACTACACTTCTCTGGCAGCTATCCATTTGATCTCTCCATTTAAGAGTCTAGTTTTTTTGTTTTTGTTTTATTAGATTCCGCCTATAAGTGAAATGACATGGTATTTGTCTTTCTCCGACTTATTTCACTGAGTGTAATGCCCTCTGGGTCTGTCCATGTTGCTGCAAATGGCAAGATCTCATCTTTTTTTTATGGCTGAGTAATATTATATTGGGTGCATATATACTACATCTTTACCCATTCATCTATCGATGGATACTTGGGTTGCTTCCACATTTTGGCTGTTGCATATAGTGCTGCAATAAAGCATTTTGTAAGGGAAAGTTTGTAAGGGAATGGTCTAATTTCATTCTTTTACATGCAGGAGTTCAGTTTTCCCAATACCATTTGTTAAAGAGACTATCCTTTCCCCTTGTATATTTGTGCCTCTTTTGTTGCAGATTAATTGACCACATAAGCATAGGCTTATTGCTGGGTTCTCTGTTTTGTTCTCTTGACCTATGTGTCTGTTTTTGTGCCAGTACTACCCTGTTTTGATTACTACACCTCTGTAATGTGTCTCAAAATCCGGGCAGCCCTATTCTACTTTCTGAAGATTGCTTTTGACTGCTCAGAGTCTTCTGTGGCTCCATACAAATTTTTGTCTTATTGGTTCTAGGACTGTGAAGAAATTGTATTGAATCTGTAGATTGCTGTGGGTCATGTAGACATTTTAACAATATTAATTCTTCTAATCCACAAGCATGGAATATCTTTCCATTTGTTTATGTCATCTTCAGTTTCTTTCATCAGCATCTTATGGTTTTGAGAGTAGTGGTCTTTCATTTCCTTGGTTAAGTTTATTCTTATGTATTTTTTAATGTAATTATAAATTGGGTTGTTTTCTTAATTTCTTTGATAGTTCATTATTAATGACAACAAACACAACAGATTTCTGTATATCAATTTTATATCCTGAAACTTTACTTAATTCACTTTATAAGTTTTTTGGTGGAGTCTTTAGGGTTTTCTACATACAGTATCATGTCATCTGCAAATACGGACAGTTTTACTTCTTCCTTACCAATTTGGATGCCTTTAATTTCATTTTATTATCTGATTGCTGCAGCTAGGACTTCCAGTACTATGTTGAATAAAGTTTCCAAGAGCAGGCATCCTTGTCTTATTCCTGATCTTAGAGGAAAAGCTCTGTTTTTTACCTTTGAGTATGATGTTAGCTGTGGGTTTTTCATATACAGCCTTTATTATGTTGCAGTGTGTTCCCCCAAACCTATTTCATTGAGAGTTTTTATCACGAATGGATGTTGTACTTTGTCAAATGCTTTTTCTGCATCTATTGAGATGATCCTATGACTTTTATTCTCTGTTTTATTAATGTGGTGTATCACACTGATTGATTTGTGAATATTGAACCACCCTTGCATCCCAGGAATAAATACTACTTATCATGGTGAATGATTTTTTAAAATATATTGTTGGATTCAGTTTACTATCATTTCGTTGAGGATTTTTGCATCTATGTTCATCAGAGATATTGGCCTGCAGTTCTCTTTCTTTTTTTTTTTTTTTTTTTTAGCATCTTTATCTGGTTTTGATATCAGGGTAATGCTAGCCTCGTAGAATGACTTTGGAAGTTTTCCTAACTCTTCTGTTTTTTGGGGGAATGGTTTGAAAAGAATAGGTATTACCTCTTTTTTAAATGTTTGATAGAATTCGCCTGTGAAGCCATCTGGTCCTGGACTTTTGTTTGTTCAGAGTTTTTTGATTGCTGATTCAAATTCATTGCTAGTAATCAGTTTGTTCAAATTTTCTATTTCTTCCTGATTCAGTTTTGGAAGATTACATGTTTCTAGGAATTTATTCAATTCTTACACATCTGATTTGTGGGCATATGATTCTTCATAATATTCTCATACAATTCTTCATATTTCTGTGGTATCGTTATTTCTCACTCATTTCTGATTTTATTTATTTGAGTTCTCTCTCTTTTTCCCTAATGAGTCTGGCTAAAGGTTTATCAGTATTGTTTATCTTTTTGAAAAACCGGGTTCTGGTTTCATTGATCTGTTATTTTGCTTTTCTTAGTCTCTGTTTCATTTATTTCTGCTCTAATATTTGTTATTTCCTTCCTTCTGCTAGCTTTGGGCTTTGTTCTTCTTTTTCTAGCTTCTTTTAGGTATAAGGTTAGGTCGTTTGAGATTTTTCTTGAGGTAGATAGGCCTGTATTGCTATAAACTTTCCTCTCAGGACTGCTTTTGCTGCATCCCAAAAATTTTGGACTATTGTTTTTTCATTTTCACTTGTCTCTATGTATTTTTTTGTTTCCTTTTTGATTTCTTGGTTGATTCATTCATGTTTTAGTAGCATGGGTTTGTTGTTGCTGTTGTTTTTCACCTTCCATATATTTCTTTCATTTCGATTTTTTTTCTTGCAGTTGATTTCCAGTTTTACACCACTGTGTTCAGAAAAGATGCTTGATATGCCTTCAATCTTCTAGAATTTATTGAGACTTTTTTTCTGATTTGACACATGATCTATCTTGGAGAACGTTCCATGTGCACTTGAAAAGAATGTATTCTGTTGTTTTTGGCTGGGCTTCTGTATATATCTGTTAGGTCCATCTGGTCTACTGTGTCCTTCTAAGCCCTTGTTTCCTTGTTGATTTTCCATCTGGATGATCTACCCTATTGTATTACTGTCAATTTCTCCCTTTATGTCTGTTAATAATTGTTTTATTTATTTAGGTGCTCCTCTGTTGGGTGCATAGATATTTAAAATTGTTATATCCTCTTGTTGGATTGTTCCTGTTATTATTATGTAATGCTCCGTTTTGTCTCTTGCCACAGTCTTTTTTTTTGAAGTCTGTTTTGTCTGATATAAGTATTGCTTCCCCTTTTTTATGTTTCATTTTGCTCTCATTTATATGGTATATGTTTTTCCATCTCTTTACTTTCTTTAAAAAAAAAAAGATTTTATTTATTTATTTGAGAGAGAGCACAGCCTGAGGGGGTAGGGCAGAGGGAGAGGGACAAGTCAGACCTCTTTGGGTTAATTTTATTAGGATATTTTTGTGCTTCCTGGATCTGGAGGTCTCTACCCTTCCCCAGATTAGGGAAATTTTCAGCTATTATTTATTTCTTCAGAAAAGTTTTTTGCTCCTTTTGCTCTTTCTTCTTCTTCTGGGATGTCTATAATGTCATTGCATTATACTTGATGATATTACTGAGTTCCTTTAACCTAGTCGCTCTCTTTCTTTTTAATTCTTTGTTCTTTTTGCTATTCAGCTTGGTTGCTTTCTGTTACTCTGACTTCCAGATTGCCAGCTCATTCTTCTGCATCCTCCAATTTGCTGTTGATTCCTTCTAGTGTATGTTTTATTTCTGTTATTGAATTCTTCATCTCTGACTGGTTCCTTTTTGTATTTTCTGTCTCTTTGTTGAAGATCTCACTGAGATTCTCCACTCTTTTATCAAGTCCAGTGAGTATCTTTATGATCATCACTTTGAATTATTTATCAGGTATGGATGATCTCCATTTCATTTAGCTCTTTTACTCTTATTTGACCTGTTCTTTCAGTTAGGACATATTCCTCATTTTTTCTTATTCTCTTTTTCTGTGTATTAGGAAGGTTAGCTACATCTCCTGGTCTTGAAAATAGTGGCCTTGTGTAGAAGAGGTCCTTGTAGCACAGTGCCCTCTGGCCACCAGAACCAGGCATTCCAGATGTGTCTCCTCTGTGCATTGCACACTTTCTACTGTTAGGGCTGAACTTTGTTTGCTTCAGTCCAGTCAGCTGCAATGACCCCCTTTGCCTACATTGAGTACACTGGGCAGGATTTGATCCCTGCATTGTTGAGAGCCTTTCTAAGGTCACCGTGGGCTTGCAGGTGGGTGATGTTAGCAGTCAGACTAGCTGACTAGCATACTAGCCATATGCACTGGTTTTTAAAGTATCTGGAATTAAGCTTCACTGATTCTAAAATCTCAAGTTAAGCTTCACAGGTTTTCAAATTAAATGTTATAGGGACTTGTTTTCTCAGTGCAGGCCCCCAGTGCCTCGGGATGTGGGATCATAACCTATCTCTTCTCCTTGCCTGTGGGTTCCCTTCCATTTGTGGTCATTCTCAACCAGGGGTGTGGTTCTTAACCATGTCTCTCCCCCCTGACTCTTTTACACATGTCCTCTCCAAGATTAACTGTGGAAGTTCTATTCTGCCTGTCTTTGGGGTTGTTTTCAGTGTTAGTTGTACGATGTAGCTGTTATCTCTGTGTGTCCATAAATGAAGTGAACTCAGGATCCTCCACCTCCGCCATTTTCCTCTGAAATTTCCTCTACATTTGTTTTGATGCTTCACATAAGAGCATTCATTATTTGTCCTTCTGCAACTGACTTATTTTATTTAGCATGTCTTACAGGCCCACCCATGTGCTGCAAATAGTAGGATTTCCTTCTTTTTTTCTTTTAACACTGAATAATATTCCATTGTATGTATACACCACAATTGCTATATCCATTTTTCTGTTAATGAACACCTGAGTTATTTTCACAACTTGGCTGTTGTGAGTAATGCTGCAATGAATGTGGGAGTGCAGACATCTCTTCAAGATCCCGTCACCCAGAAGTGGGATTGCATAATCATACTGTGGTTGTATTTTTAGTATTTTGAAGAACCTCTATAATATTTTCTATAGTGCTACACCATTATACATCCCCACTAATGTTATACAAATGTTCCAATTTCTCCATATCCATCATTACCAACAGTACTATTTTGGGGCCATGCGTGGAATAATAGCCATCCTACCAGGTGTTGTGCTCCAGATTTTAGGGGAAAAGGCTTTGGCTTTTTACCATTGAATGTGATGGGAGCTTTGGGCTTTTCATTTATGGCTTTTATTGAATTGAAGCAAGTTCCTTCTATACTTTTTTTTTTTTGAGAGTATCATGAAAAGGTAGTGAATTTTGTCAAATAATTTTTTTGCACTTATTTAAATGATCATGTGATTGTTTTTTCTCTTTCATTCTGTTAATGTGATGTGTCATATTATTTGATCCTTGTATGTTGACCCATTCTTGCATCCCAGGGATTAATCTCTCTTGGTTATGGTATGTGGTAATTATATTTATATTTATATTTATTATTTTATTGCTTAAAAAATTTTTTTTAAAGTTTTATTGTGTTACATTAGTCACCATACAGTACATCATTAGTTTTTGAGGTAGTGTTCCATGATTCATTGTTTGCATATAACACCCAGTGGTCCATGCAATCCAGGCCCTCTTACTACCCATCACCAGGCTCACCCATCCTCCCACCCCCCCACCCCCCGCCTTCTAAAGCTCTCCATTTATTTCCCGGAGTCCATAGTCTCTCATAGTTTGTCTCCCACTCCGATTTCTCCCCCTTCATTTTTCCCTTCTACTAATGTCCTCCATGCTATTCCTTATGTCCCACAAATAAGTGAAACCATATGATAATTGACTTTCTCTGTTTGACTTATTTCACTTAGCATAATCTCCTCCAGTCCCGTCCATGTTGATGCAAAAGTTGGGTATTCATCCTTTCTGATGGCTGAGTAATATTCCATTGTGTATATGGACCACATCTTCTTTATCCATTCGTCTGTGGTATGTGATACTTTTAATGTGCTGTTGAGTTAGGTTTGCTAGTAGTTTGTTGAGGATTTTTACATCCATGTTCATCAAGTATATTGGTCTGTAATTTTCTTGTGATGTTTTTGTCTGGTGTAGATATGACCGTGATTGCTGGCCTATGAAATGAATTTGGAAATGTTCCCTCTATTTTTTGGAAGAGTTTAAGAAGGATTACTATTATTTTTAAATGTTTGATAGAATTCACCTATGAAGACACAGGTCCTGGGCTTTTTTTTTTCCCCCCTGGGAGATTCCTGATTATTGATCAATCTCAGTATTTGTTATTGATGTGTTTAGTCTTTCTGTTTCATCCTTTTTTTTTTTTTTTTGGGGCAAAGGGGGAGAATGCATGCATGCAGGCATGGAAAGGAGCAGAGGGAGAGGGAGAGAGAGATTCTTAGGCAGGCCCATGCCCAGTGCAGAGCCCGATGCAGGGCTCAATTTCATGATCCTGAGATCATGACCTGAGCCAAAATCAAGAGGTGGACACAACCAGCTGAGCCACCTGGATGCCCCTTTCTATTTCATCTTGATATATTCTTAGGTTCTATATTCCTAAAGATTTATCCATTCCTTCTATGTTGTCCAACTTTTCATCATGTAATTATTCATAATAGTTTCTTATGATATTTTTATTTCTGTGGCATCAATGGTAATGTCTCATCCTTCATTTCTGATATTTCTGATTTTACTTATTTGAGTCTTCACCCCCCTTTTTTTTTGCATACTTGGTCTTGCTAAGGGTTTGTTGATTTTGTTTATCTTTTAAAAACCAACTCTTAGTTTTGTTTATTTTTACATTTTTCCATTCTTTATTTCATCTATTTCTTCTCTGACCTTTATTATTTCCATCCTTCTACTAACTTTGGGTTTCGTTTGTTCTTCTTTTTCTAGTTACTTGGGAAGTATAAATTTAGGTTGCATGTTTGAGATCTTTCTTATCACTGTAAACTCTTACTACTTTTTTTGTTATATCCCTGAAGCTTTGGTATATTGTGTTTTTGTTTTCATTTGTCTCAAGATAGTTTAAAATTTCCCTTTTGATCTTTTTATTTGAGTATTGCATTTCTATAGCTAGACTAGTTTCCTGGGCACAGAAAATGTGCCTATTTTCTTTCTTTCTTTCTTTCTTTCTTTCTTTCTTTCTTTCTTTCTTTCTTTCTTTCTTTCTTTCTTTTTTCTTTGGTCAGGAAGCTTTACCTGAACCTCCGTGTTGCTCTCGTCTTTGCTTCCATAATGACTTGGGTGTACGTCTCTCATTGTGCTTCTATTGAAATTATTTGTGGAAATGTCTGTCTCTTCAATTAGACTATAAGCTTGTAAGGGCAGAGAGTATGTCTTGGTCATCTCTTATGCTGGCATAAGCACAAAGGCTAGCATAGAGGATCCACTCAGTTCATTTGTGAATTCATTTTGTCACTCAGTCTACAAATGTTTATTGAGATCTTACTGTGTGCCAAGCACTAGTCTAGGTTTGAGTATATAACAGAGACCAAAACTGGTAAAATTTTCTGCCCTAAAGAAACTTGTATTCCAGTTGAGAGAGCAGACAATTAATATAATAAGTAAGACAAATAAACATTATGTTGTTAAGTAAATAAGAGGAAAAATAAAGGAGGGGAAAGATTAGGAAATTAAGGAGGGGGCTGTGTTGAAATTTTGGATAAGCAGCCTCACAGAGAAAGTGTCATTCATGTAAAGACCTAAAGAAAATGAGATAGTTGGCTCTTTGGATGTTTGTGGGGAGAGACTAGCAAGGACAAAAGCTTCATAATGGGTGAAGCCTTTATGTATGGCATGTTTGGAGAACATCGAAGAGAACAGTGAGAAGGAGAGTCATGGGAAATTAAGTTAGACAGAAAGGTGGTTGGGGAAGATTGTGGAAAGCCTTGGAAATTCTGGTAAAGCCTTGGGCTTTTACTCAAAATGAGATGGGAAGCCACTGGCCGCTTTGGACAGAGAAGAGATAAGCAAACTTAACGCATTAAACGTTTTTGGAACTAAATGGGCCAAATATACATAGACCAAGAAGACATAAAACTTGTATGCTTTTATAGTCTAAGTTTTGAAAGGAGTAGTTTAGGTTAGAAAATTCCAAACCCATAATATCATTAAAAATACTGACTTAGAATCTGTGATTAAAACAAAACAAAACTTGCTCCACCCAGTGGAGTGAGGGAGTACTACATTTAGGCAAACCACTGGGAAATTATCTTTTATCTACATTAACCAAAATAACTGGATAGTTGTCATTTCTGTGTACTTTGCAAAGACATGGCCATGTCTACTAATATTGTTTTCAAGTTATTTTATCTTAAGTAAGAAAAAATTGAAGAGCTACAAACTTACCAAGTCCTTAGCAGTGAAGATTTGAGAAATACAGATTAAATCATTTTTATGAACTTTGGGATGAATATATGGTAATTAATTAGAGCTGCATCTACATTTAAATAGGATTTATTTATTTGCTTAAATTTGTTAACTTTGGAATATTGAAAGGCTAACCCAGACTGTCGTTGTCTCTTAAAAAATAAAATCTGAGAACTGCTGTACAGAATGAAGTGACTTCCTCTTTTCTTTAATAGTCTATTTTTAATTATTAGCTCCCATTTATATGCCACTACACACAATTTGTGTAATGAGAAATCTTAAATCATCTCCCTTCCTTCCTTCCTTCCTTCCTTCCTTCCTTCCTTCCTTCCTTTCAATTTTTGAGATCTGGACACTTTTAATAGAAAAAATACTTCAGGGGAGCATGGTTATTTTTTTAAAAAGTAAGGACAGTCTCTAAATTTTGTTAATTTCAAGAGTAGTATCACTAATAAATACCAGATATTAAAAGGATTGCATAAGCAAATATGCTATTGTCCTTGCTCTTACAAAGTTGTTTATTTAATAGTCAAGGAGATGAAATTGTACTTTTTTCCTATAATAAAAATTGAATGTTGTCTGGACTATGGTAGCATACCAGTGCAAAAGGGGTCATAATCTGTTTGTGATATAATCTTACTGAATTCACTTCATGTGATTTGTTTGGTGGCGCCTGCTTATGAGGCTCAGTATTGTATTTTGGAAATACTCTTTGGAAATTATAAATAATCAGTAATTAGGTCCAGCCTCTCCCTAGGCTCTCCGCAGACCCAGCTCGATCTGTAGAGCAGTTTCACTGCCACCAGCTTCTGCCTTTCTGCACATCAACACCTAATACGATCACAGGAAAGAAACCACAGATATGCCAGAACATTCCTGGCTGTCTGTACATTTTGTTTCACAGAACCTACACTGAAAACAATGAACAAACCTTGAGATTACAAATGATTTTACTAACAATTTAAGAGACTCCGAATTTTTGACTTCCTGCCTGCAGGAAGGAAATGACAGTTGGAAGTGTGGAGAACAGGTGTTGCCCTGGCCAGCATGATATCTTCTGCTTACTAAAATAAAAAACACTGCATCAACATTCCTACGTGGAAGTGAGTTCTAACCACAAGACTCAGTCTTTCCACCACAGACCCAGCTCCAGAAAACCAGATCTGTTTCCTACCAGGAAGTTGTTAAGCCCAGCATTAAAGAGCAGAATAAGGGGCAGAGTTCTTTGAATCAGTCTTGGATGAATCCAAGTAAAGAATTTGGGGGTGTGAAAATGTCCCCCTCCGTGTCCTTCCAGTTACTGGCAGTGCAACTGCATGGCGTACTCATCAGGGGATTTAGAAGGGAAAGAATCAGGATTGGCATAAACTGGTCTCAGCTGAAGGGTAGGTGATTTCAAACCCTCTCTCATCTCCTTTTGTCTTTGTTTCCAAGTTAGGGGTCTAGCATTATTTCTTCCCAGGAGCTTAATGTTGCTATAATGGTATTCTTTTATTTGCCAGGCTAGCTTGTTCTCTATCCCGGTGAAGGAACCTACCCTGCCTCCAGATCTGTTACAGAAATTTTAGACTATTTTAGATACTTTAGAAGAGCTGAGCACTCTTAAATAATTGAAGGCTATGCCTTGGTCCAGACAAATACCAGCCAGTCCTCTCCAGCCTCCTTTGTTAATGGTCCAAATCCATTATGGAATATGCATTTTTGAGGGCATATGGATTAGAAAATGTTGGGAAAGATATTGTAACACTGGGACCTAAGTCTTTGTGAATGCTTGTAAAGAAGCATGGTCTTTTCCTAACATGCATCTTGAGATGAAGAAACTGCAACCCCCAGGGGCTTTGTTTTCTCTCTTCTTTAGAGAACTTAACAGAGCCATGGCTGTGCAGGAAGGAGACCTGGAAGCTGTAATTGGGACCACACAAGGAAATTGAAGCTTACAGGCTGAGTGGACAGATTGTATTGGGACAGGTAATATATGATTTCTCCATCTGAAAGGTCAGTGTGAGAGCCAGGAATCTCTTGGAATAGAAGATGAGTTAGCCGTTATCAAAGCCTGGCACATTCCCCCTACTTCCCACCACTTCTCTTCCCCTTCATCACCATCCATTCCTTCTACAAGATCTTTCAAGGGCTTATTACATGGTAGGCACCATATTCAGATATGAGCCTACAAAGATGAAAGCAAGTGTTCTCTGCCTTCAGGGAGCTTCCCTGGGGAAAGAGAGCTTTTGTAGGGTACCCAGTGTGCAAACTACATAGGGAGAGAAGTGCTGCAGTACAAGTGTGGATGAATCCAGAAGGATTCAGAAGGTGTTCTGACTCAAAGGAGGAAATGCTTACTTTTGTTTGGGGAAGGAGAGTAAGGAAGGATTTCAGGGGGGAGGAAACTCTTAGAGTGGGGCCTGCAGGAGGAAGGCTATGCTTTTCCCACTTTCTCATGTGAGATTAGGAAAAGGCAATAAAATTCTGCCCCCACTGCCCAGCTAGCAAACAGTTATTCAAGGCTCTCCCCATCTTCTGCCTGCTTCTTGGCTATTTCATTGGTCTTTAGTGCTACCATTTAAGGGATAAGTGGAATTGCAATTCACTTATGTTGCTTTTGCTGAGAAGTTAGGGGAAAAAAAACTGGTGGAAAGATTTAAAAAATAGAGCATAAAATTTTTATTAAGCCAGAATTGCTCTGTTTAATTGATTGTTACTAATCTGTAATTACTTTCAAATTTTTATGCTGGTGAAATATTACAGCTATGCAAATATTAATAAATCAAAAGTGAAAACCCCTCCACCCCAGCTCACCCATTCCCCAGGGGGCAGCGCTATTAGTTTGATGAGTATATTTCTGGATTTTTAATTTATGCTTAAATCCACAACTATGATATTTTAAAACAAAAATGAGATTGTGACATTCACATTTTATACATAGCATCTGTAGCTTGCTTCTCTCTCCTACCCCTCTTCTAACTCACTACATCATGAACAGTCTTAGGACTAATTTTCAAAGAAGTTGTCATTATATGGCACAGAGAAAGTTGCTGTAGTAATATAGGGATATTGCTTTGAGTCAATAGAAAAATCAATTTGGCTAAAATTCACCTCCTTTGAGAAGCCCTTCCTGATCAACTCTACTTTGATTTTTTTTTTTCAATTCCTTCTTCTGAATCATCCAGGAGTCTTATATCTTGTTTTCATATATTATTTGGCCCCTGCTCATAAACATATTCCTTTCTTGGACTCAAGCCCTTTTGGCTGCCAAGACCAAAGAGCCCATTTTATAAGCCCTTTTGTTGCCTCTCCCTATTTATCTCTTCCAGTCTTTTCACTCTCTGAGATGGCTTCTTTACTGGCTCTTCTGCCCCCTCACCGGTTGGCTTCCATTCGTTCCTTCATTCATTTAGCAAATAAGTCCTGAGTGTCACAACATGCTAGGGGGGTACCAGCACATACAGCTTGGGTCGCTTTAATCCTGACTCAAATCATGGTCTCCTTTAATTCCACTTAGCAAATTCTCCTTGTTTTTCTTGGTTCAAATTTCTAAGCTAGAGCACGTGGCCCAGTTTATGGAGGGACTTTTTTTCTTTCTTTCTTTTTTAAAAGATTTTGTTTATTTATATGACAGAGAGAGAGAGATCACAAGTAGGCAGAGAGGCAGGCAGAGGGAGAAGGGGAAGCAGGCTCCCCGCTGAGCAGGGAGCCCGATGCGGGGCTCAATCCCAGGACCCTGAGATCATGACCTGAGCCGAAGGCAGAGGCTCAACCCACTGAGCCACTCAGGTGCCCCACGGAGGGACTTTCTGTGGCCCAGGGCCTATTCATCCAGCTGTGGCTGGAGAGGGACTCTTCACAGGACTTTCCTGACATGCCCACTCCATCAGTGTTCTCAGGTCTTAACAGTGCACTGGTAACATATCCCTAACTGGAACGTTAGTGAGGAAGAACTGTGTTTCTACTATGATCTGTAGAAAGTGTTCATACACAACGTTAACACAGGTGCTCTTTCCTTTACATGGAGGTGGGCTTATTTTGGGTAGTGGGCAAGCACCACCACCTCCCTCTTGTTCAGAAAAACACGGCTAGTTATCCGAGCTTTCTGTGCCGTAGAGAACTGCAGGTCCCATCACATGAACGTTGTCTTTGAAGATAAAGGTGAAGAGAGATTAGATACTGGAGGGAAATTAGATGTGAAAAATAAATTGAGTGCCATTTTTAAATTCCCATACATGGAAATAAAAATTGAGTATTTAAAATGGAATTAAAGACCCGGACCAGAGTCCTTTTACTTGGAGCCAGGCAATTTTATTCAACAACTGTCTTCAAATGCCCAGGTCACAATTCCTATTAATACACAAAATTTGTAGAAGAAATTATAATACAACATAGCACTGATGACTCAAGACAAAGGGCTAGGAGGTTAGAGTCTAATTTGTATCCAGTCTCTCTTAAATACCAAGTTTTGTCAGGGATGATACAGAGAACCAATGACAATTATACGGTGTTGGAAATAGTTGGTGACAGAAATGGTGCTCGCATGGTTTTTCTACGCAGTCCTTTCATGTTGTTGGTACTAGTCTTCCAGGTCTCTTCATTTGTTTGAGAGGACTTCCGCTAAACATCAGCAGATTGGAAGTTCAAGTTCAAGTGAAATAGATAGCTTGAGGAACTGGATGACTAACTGTGTTGCAGTGGGAGGGCAGGAGGTGGTAATCCTCAGAGCTGCTACCAGAATCCTAGGGGTACTGGGGAGCCAGGCAGCACAGGGCTCCTTCTGCAAAGGGCCTGCCTGGGGAGAGAGGAACCCAGAGAAATACTGGTGAACCTCAGGCTGCCAGAAGGCACAAGGGAAGCCATCTAAGGAAGCAAGCCTGTGGAAGGGGTCAGAATCAGTGCTCTCCTCTGTGCTCTTGCTTCTTCCGTTGCAGCCAAGCCTTTCCCTCCTGCCCAGGCGGCTCTGGGGCTCCCCCCCTGGCTTCCCCACCTACAGGTGAATGCTGCTCCTGTCCTTCGTCCACACCAGCACTCACTACCCATTCCAAATGATCAAGTAAGTGGCTCTTCTGTCCAGAAAACTTTGCTTTTTCACTGCGACACACCCCACCCCACTTCACCCCACACCACACACAAATCCTTCATGGAACATTTACATCCTGACCCCAGCCAATTCTTCTAACATCACTGTCCCTACTTCCTGCCATGGGACCCCAGATTATCATAACTGCTTCAGCCTCCTGGCTTCTTTTTTTGTGTGTGTCTGGAATGTTACTGATACCCCAAAACTTGCCATCTGTCCTCCTTATCCTTATCTTTCCCTCCCCATTCCACAGCCCAAAGAGGAAGTTCTCCTCTGTGTTACCATAGCACTTAGGTTGTACTTCTGGCCTCAGTGATTTTTGTTGTTCACAGGTTTATTTTCTCTGTTGGACTTTGAGCATTTTTAGGGCAGAAATGTTTTGTCCACTTACCTTCACACTCCAGCACCTAGCAAAGGCAAAGTGCTCATTGCAGGTGCTCACGAGTAGTTTTTGAAGAAAGGATATTTGTGGAGACGGTTGTTGTATTTTAAATATTTGATAATGCTTTTGGACTAGATAACAGCTCTCTTAACATGTCAATCCTGAAAACAGGTTTCCAACACATGTTGGTTTCCTCACCAGCAAAATAAAAATATTAATCTGGGTTACATAACAATTAATGTGCAAGAACAAATAGTTCAAATACCAGGAAGAAATCTGGTTAGGAGGCTCGCAGTGTGAATCCAAACTCCCTTTCAAGCACTTTGAAGAGAAACAAAGGGTAGTCTTCCTTGATGGAGACCCAGGTTTTGGGTATCTCTTTTTGCCTGGATTTGCTTAGATAGAAAAATCGGGGATTGGATTATAGCTCTTCTTCTCCTTTAACTCTAAAATTACATGATTCTGATGGTTCTATTTAACAAATGTTAAACATTACATAAATTTTTTTGTGTGCTCAAGTTGGCAATCCAAGCTACACGGAAAGACCTGCTGCAAAGCATATTCAGAAATTCATTTGACTTTGAATAATGGACGGGTAAACACATTAAGTGATCATTTCCACAACTGTTCTGTTTCTTTAAGAGACCTCGCTTGTCAAGTTGGAAGATCATTGAACCATATGAGGGTCAATAAAAGAATAAAAAGTCACTGGTTAGTGATTTCAGTACAAGGAACTGGATCCTAGTTCAGTATCAGTGTCCATATGCTGCTCACAACCCAAGGGGGAGTGTTTGATCCTCAGCAGCTTGCCCTTCCTCAGGATGGCTTCTGGAAGACTCATCAAGTTCCTGGTTTTTGAGCTTCTTGAGTTAGCTGCTTTCTCCACTCCCACGCTGGTGATCGTGGAACAGTTTGCTACTGCCTATCAAAACGCAGTGGGCAGCCCTGAGAAAACTCATTATTGGCTGATTGTTTCCTGTTCCATTGCTTATGTGGCTTCCGCGACTCTACTGATTTGGGTTCCTGTAAAAGTTCTTTTATATAAGAATCATCGCCTTTACAAAAAAATTAAAGGATGGTAAGTAAAATGGTTCTAAAGCAGGGAATCTCTGTGGTCCTTTCAAAGATACTTTCTCAGGTACTACAGGTAAGGATGGTAGCATCGCACAAATGTACATAATGTGTGTGCATTATGATCAGTGAAAAGGAATTAATACCATTTCTATATGTTTATATTATGGCATCTTCCTTTAAAAAAAAAGATTGGGGTATTTCTCCTGACTGATAGCAACACGTTACATGTGTTCATAAGCTTGCAGTTAGCATGAGCCTATGATATACTGGGTACTAAAATTTGTACCTAATTCCTCTGTACACTGAACTGCATAAAGTTATCACAGTTAATTTATAGAAATCATAATTGAAAGCTTATAACATAGAATTTTACTTTTGTGTAATGAAGTAAGGTCTATTTTGAGATGTTTATATTACATTGTTTTGCAGGTCTAAAGCATCCTTTCACCTTTAACCAACTGAGATTTTTAGGCAACTGGTCTCTTTACCTAGATTTAAAAAAATAATACTTTATTATGTCAGTAAATTCTTTATCCCTGGTGTGTGTGTGGGGGGGGAACTGCTGCAATAATAGTATAGAAGTATTTTAAATAAATTAAGATCCAGTGTTGGTTCAATAGTAATTTGATGATTGTATCACCTGTATCAATTGAGTCCAAATAATGTCTGATACTAATATATTTTTCCTTTTAGATATTAAGGTCTGATTTTTACTCATCTGAGATTTCTTTGTTTTCTTTACTGATATTTTATTTATTTATTTTAAAGATTTTATTTATTTATTTATTTATTTATTTATTTATTTATTTATTTGACAGAGAGAGGGAGAGCACAGCAGGGGGAGGGGTAGAGGGAGAGGGAGAAGCAGCCCCCCTACCCCTACCCCACTGAGCAGGGAGCCCCATGTGGGTTCCATCCCAGGACCCTAGGATCATGACCTGAGCTGAGGGCAGACACTTAACCAACTGAGCTACCCAGGCTCCCCAATACTGATCTTTTATTTTAAAGTCAAACAAAATCAACACATTTGAAAAGCAAGCAGCTGGGAATTTTAACAAAGGCAGAAATGTAAAAATCATAGAGACAACCATCTAGTTGTATCAGGAGGGTGCAGAAGGTGAGGACTGACATGTTGAGTTCACAAGGGTTCTCTGGGTGCCAATTCTAGATGTGGGACTTTCAATTCCCTGAGGGCAAATATATTGAAGGGTTTCTGGAAATAAACCATTTGGTTGACACTACATTAATCAGTGGGGTTTAGGGATTTTCCAAACCTTGACCCAAAGTCTCAGGATTACCTGTGGAATAGGTTTGGAGCTGAGCTGGGTCCTTCACTCCTTACACCACCTAGGAGTTACTTTGACTGTCCAGGACTCCTGGCTGGACTGGGAGTTTTGAGGGAAGGATGGAGTATCCAAACAACTGTAGAAACCATGGGTTTACTCCAGCCCAGAAAGGCATTCCTTGATTTTTTTTTTACATTTACTTAAATCCCTAGGACTCTAGGTTCTGAATATCATTCAGGCAGCAAAACTTCCATATCAATTACCATTATCACCATTAAGTTATAAGTGCTTCTTTACTGATCACGTATGTGCTGAGAGATTTACATGTGAACTTCATTTCCTTCTATACTACTGTGTAAAGTAGGTATTTTCCTGAGTTTATCATTATTATTCCCAAGAGGAAATTTATGATTGGAGAGGTTATGCAACTTCCCTGATCATTTAACTAGTGAGTGAGAGGAACAGACTTTGGCCCTCCATCCATCTGACTCCATAATCAGCACTTGTAACCACTCTCCTAACCTATGTCTTTGAATGACAAGGTCCCAATCTGCTGGGGTAAGTTGAGGGTAAGGAAGAGAGCAATCTTTCATTTCTGCTCCCCAGTACACATTTCGTTTTACAAATCTGTTCCACATGCTCCCCTTGTGCTAATGAGTCTTGGGCAGTGTCACAGTTACACCTTCCAGTGAATTCTTTGGGGAAATACTCTTTTGGTCTTTCATTTTCTTTGTGGGTGTGGCTGCCACAGGTGTTCGAAATAGATATATGATAGGTTATTTAGTTTTAGTGCAACTGTGAAACTATTTCCTCATGGCCTCATTTGTGAACACTGTCATATTGCTATCTCTTACTGGCACGGAAGAGAAGAGTCACCTAGCTCTATTCTAGGAGCTTTACACATTCTGTACTATTCAATTTAAGCTTTATGACAGCCAAGTGGGTTATGTGCTAGTGTTCTCATTTCATAGATAAAGAAATAGAAACTCTAACAAGTGATCAACTTTGCCAGGTCATAAAATTTGTAAGTGGTGGAGCTGGGATTTGTAAGCTCAGATTGGTCTAAGTCTATGCCATTTCCTTTATCATGTGTAACTTCTCCTTTATTTTTTTCTGTCTTTGAATGCCAAGTGTATTTCAAGATCAATGCAGCTCTTTTGGTGTCATTAAGATATATTACATCCAAAGATGTATATTTGGGTATTATATATGATTTACAACATTGTGTATATGGATATTTTAATATATGTGGTAAGGCAGAGGGTTTATCCTAACTGCTAGATGAAGATGACGAGAAAACAATTGGTATTCTAGGAGGTAGGGATTGAAATAATGATTATTGAAGAATGCTTAAGTAGTTATTTACACAAAATTGTATAGATCCTCAGCATTCACAGATAGATTGTTGATGAACCTCTTTGAGGACATCCCTGTAGGTTCACAATGGCTTTATTGGCCCCCGTGAAGCTGATATTCGGGAGAGAATGAGTCATCCAGCTAGTAAAGAGTGTGCCCTGGCCATATAACTAAGAGGAACAGACCTGAGTTCAAATCTTAGCTTTGACATTGACTGTGAGGATTTGTGTGAGTTATTTAAGTTCTTTGAATCTTAATTTTCTCATGAGCATAACAGGGACAACCTAGCTTTTTCATTTGAGTGGTGTTTTAAGAAACTGAATAGGATTATATATATATAAAATTCCAAGCATAATGCCTGACATGTCGTATGGATTCAATGAATAGTATTGTTATTACCTAAATTTAGTATTTCCATTTAAAACATGATCTTGTTTAGGAGTGCCTGTGTGGCTTAGTTGGGTATGTGTCCAATTCTTGATTTCGGCTCAGATCATGATCTCAGGGTTGTGAGACTGAGCCCAGTGTTGGACTCCTCGCTGAGTGTAGAGCCCGCTTAAGAATCTTTCTCTCTCCCCCTCTGCCCCTTCCCACCCCATGCACTCTCTTTCTCTAATTAAAAAAAGCCAAAATGAATAAATAAATAAAGAAAAACATGATCTTGTTTAATCCCCATAATGACTCTGAGAAGTGGTAGAAGTGATAAAAAAAAGTGTGATGATAAAGAAAATTATATGCTGTAAGTGATATTCTTTGAATTTGAAAAATCTTGTAGGTCTCTTTTATCTTTTGAGAAAAATGAAGGCCAATATAGTGATATCATGAATATCTCATAAAGTATTTGGCACTTACACAGTGTTTCTATGTTTTATTTTCTCACTTGACCTGCATGCCGGTGTTGTGAAGTTGACCAAGTAGATATAATTCCTATTTTGTAAGGGAGGAAACAATGCTAGAGATCTTAAGACTTGCACACTAAATCAACAGTAGAGTCTGAACTTTAATCCAGTCCTCTTTCCTTTACTCTTGTGAAACACTTCCTCATTCTCTTTAGAATGATTGTTCCTTTTTAGGGATGCCTATCATAATTCATAATAGACTAGGGAGATGGTTTGAGGAATGAAGAAAAGCTATTCATATACACACCAAATTGTATATCCCAGTAAATAAGAGAAATCTTTTCCTGGGATATCAGTGAATGTGTGAAACCATTGAGCTGCAGAACTGGTCTGCAACTGGAGCATATCTCAATGGAGAGGGTACCTGGGGATAGGATAATAATGGAGGACTTGTGGGGATTTCCAGAACGCCTTGGGACCCAGGTCTGCATTTCAGGAATTCTCTCAAGTCTTTCAGAGTACAATTACCTTGGATCATGACGTGTCATGAATTCTGGGCAGTGCCATGTTTGAAACACGCCAACATTTTGGACTGCATTTTACCTTGCTTAGGTCCTTAACCTATTAGAAGTGATTTGCTGTTGATATGTTAAAGGTAGTGGTAGTAATAGTAGTAGTAGTTGTAGTTGTAGTAAAATAAGAGAAGTACTTATTGAAAGCTGTTCAATAGGAGCACTATGTACCAAGCATAGTGGTAAACACATTGCCTATATTATTTTAGTTAATTCTCTGACCTTTCTAGAACACTTACAGTGTTCATCTCACCAATGAGGAAGTTGGGGCACAGAAATTACAAGACCACACAGCCAGTGAGCTGTGGAGCCAACACTGACCACAGGGTGGTCTGTCACCAGAGCCTGGTCCCTTGAGGACCTTACTATTCCACAGTGGCACTCACAAGTCACGTGCACAGTGATAATAATGCCTGGGCACTACTGGACAGGCTGGATGAACTGAAGAAAGTAGAGCTTGCTCTTTTCAGACATGGGAAGGTCATCAGTAAGTTACCATGAACTAAACACTGGTGCTTGAGTTACTTCTCCCCATAGCACTCTACTTTTTTCAGTGGGTCTGTCTATCTTCTATTCATTTGCAATGATTTTGCAATACTTGACTATAGGTTTTTTCTTCCTTGCCCCACCATATCCAATAAATCAAGAATATATTTACTTTTGCTTTTTCTCTCTCACCTTGTGCAATAAGTCACCAGATTCCATTAATTCTTCTTCTTTCTTCTCTCACATCACCTCTTTGTTCTCCATGACTGTTAACCTCACTGCAGTTAGGCACTAACTTCCAGGGTCATCATACATAGACATGGTTCCCCAAATTTTTCTATCTTCAAATCCAGTATCAGATCATTTGTCCTGGTTGTTTTGTTCAAGGAAGCATGAAGAACATTTTATTAACTAATGCTGGGGCTCTGAAAACCTTCATCAGCTGGTGTCCTTGTCCCTTGCTTTTTCTCCCCACCACTGGCCTTCCTTTACAGTCTTTGTTGACAGAATAATAATCTTGAAAAATGTTTTCTGCACACCGGTCCTAGCCCTTAAAAATATAATCCCCCCTTGCTTTTACAATGGTATTGACATACCACAGAATCCTAAATCTAGAAGGCACCTTAGAGTTCTACTATGCTATTTCTCACAAGACAGATAGACAACAGACCTCTGAATTTAAGGGGAATTCACAAGTTTTTGTGTCTCTAATTCTGAGGATAATCTTCCTTAATTCCGTATATGAAAATAAAAATCTGCCACCCACCATGGAAGTTCCTCCCCATCTTCTTCATAGACTTCATGTCCTCTGCCCTCCCTTAATATGTCAGTGAATTTGGCCATGGCCAGGAGCTCTACCCAATTCCCGCCCCTGATTTGCTAGACCACCCCTCTCTTTCTTTTTAAGTAGGCTCCATGTCTAGCATGGATCCCAGAGTGGGGCTTGAACTCATGACCCTGAAATCAAGACCTGAGCTGAGGTCAAGAGTTGGATGCTTAAGTGACTGAGCTACCCAGGTGCCCCCCAATTTCCCCTTATAATTGCTTTGTAAGCATTCGCATTGGCTCATAATATAAACTGCCACTTATATGATGATGGTTTCCAAAATTGTGTCTCCAGGGGTGACTTTCCTCTGAGTAACTTCAGTGAGCTCAGAGGAAAGTGTGTATATTAAAGCTTTTCAAATATTTAAAGATACTACATCACTATGCCATCTCAAGCACACCCTGGCGGTCTGCTAAGTCTTCTGTGGTGTGCAGGTTTCATCAGTTGTCCTTACTCTGTAATTTCTGGACCTTTTGCCCTTTTGGATAGTTCCTTGGGATGATGGCTGACTTGTTAATATTCAGATGATCTCATTGATACTCTGATGTCCTGTGACTACAGCTATCAACTTCAGCTGTTGGTGTGATGTATTGACTTCAACTGCGACTGTGTCACTTTCATCACTGAGGGTGTGACTTCTCGAAAAGCTTGCTCTTATTGCAGTTACCTCATCTTGTGCTTAGGCAACTTCCATGAGCCTGTAAGTGCTATACAGTCAGAGCGTGTCTTAATGTGGCTTTCTGTCCCAGGAACAGAGTGTAGTTCACATATATAATGACAGTTTACATGAATAGGTGAATGATGAGTGCATAACTTGGCTTGCAGTATGAGCTTACTGGGGTTAGTGTCAAGTAGGAGGGCTATTACTTTTTGTTGGGAAGTTAATGGCAGATTGTGGGGAGTCTTGAAAGACAAGGAAGGGAACTTGGACTTGAAGAGCTAGGTGATAGAGAATGCGTTTGAGTTTCTGAGCATAGAGTGGTTTTCCACGTTATTATCTGACATGTTCCACTCACTGCACTTTGTGAAAAATCTCAGAGGCAGAATTCTTGCTGCACAAATAGGCATTGTTAACTCATCATGGCTGAGCTCAGTCAGGTCTTTCTTCTTAGGTCTACTGGGGGAGTCCTTCATTCTAATTTACTCCAGATGCCCACAGAGCTCCGCTGGTAGTGCCCTAGTTCATCCTTCCACCTGGAACTTACACCCGGTCTACAAGTCTTTCTCCTCAGGTGTTCTGTTCTCTGGTTACAGCCTTGCACTAGGCTTAGCATGAGCACACTTTCAAAGATGTGTCTGTGGGATTTCCAACATAAATTTCATTGTATGAATTTCCTAGGATTGCTGTTACAAAGTACCACAAGCTTGGGAGCATAAACAATAGAAATGCACTGTCCCCTAATTCTGGAGGCTAGAAATCTGAGGCCAAGGTGTTGGTTGGTTCCTTCTGAGGGAGAGTCTGTTCCAGGCCTCCCTTCCAGCTTCTGGTGGTTTGCTGGTACTCTTTAGTGTTCCTTAACATATTGATGCATCCTGACATATTGAAGGCACCCTGATCTGTGCCTTCATCATCGCATCTTGTTCTCCCTGTGTCTCCTCACATAGTCTTCCCTGTGTCCATGTCTGTCTCCAGATTTTCCCTTTTTATAAGGACACCAGTCGTGTTGGATTAGGGCCCATGCCGATGACCTGATTTTAACTTATTACCTCTAGAAAGACACTGTTTCCAATACAGTCACATTCTGAGGTACTGGGGGTTGGGACTTCAACATGTGTCTTTTGGGGGAACATAATTCAACCCATGACAGTCTGCCCTCTGGCCCTCCTCAAAATTCATCTTCTTCTCACATGCAAGATAGATTCACTGAAACTGAGCAAGGTAAATTTCACTAAATTTAAAGCTTGAGAATAATCCTCTGTGGCTGGACACTGTGTCCTCTGGGCCCATCAGGCTGAGGGCTCCATGCTTTTCCTGGTCTCTGGGTCTGAGGAGGACACCTCTGGGTCCCCGGTGGCAGTGGCCTCTTGGGTCTCTAAAGCACTGTCAGAGTCATCCTTCCCTTTTCTTGAAGGATAGCACACGTTCACAGCCAAATGGCTCTAGCAGCCCACTTCCTGCCTGTTGAATCCCAGAAGGCTAACAGCTTTCCTTCCTTTCATCCCATGTCTGTCCCCCTTTAGTCCAAGCTGGCAGTGGCAGCATGTCTGCTGAGAGAGTTGATTGGATTCACAGGCCACACCCTTAGTATC
Source organism: Ailurus styani (assembly GCA_002007465.1). Classification (NCBI taxonomy): domain Eukaryota; kingdom Metazoa; phylum Chordata; class Mammalia; order Carnivora; family Ailuridae; genus Ailurus; species Ailurus styani. Next base: position 240,317 of record LNAC01001250.1, read on the forward strand.
CTCTCTAGAACGTGCTCTCTTAGTTTTTTAAAAAAGATTTTATTTGTTTGAGAGAGAGAGAGAGAGAGCATGAACAAGGAGGTGGGCCATAAGGGGAGAGGGAGAAGCAGACTCCCCGCTGAGCAGGGAGCCTGATGTGGGGCATGATCCCAGGATCCCAGGATCATGATCTGAGCTGAAGGCAAGCACTTAACCCACTGTGCCACCCAGGTGCCCCCCTCATTTTTTACAACATGTATAGACAGAAATTTCCAAATCTTCAAGTTCCAGTTCCTTTTTGCTTAACAATTCCTTCTTCAATTTCTCTCTCCTCTTGAATTTTGTTCTAAGCAGCAAGGAGAAAACAGGCAGTGCCTTCAGGACTTGGCTTAGAGATCTCAGCTAAGTATCTGAGTTCATCAACTGTGAAGTTCTACTTTCTACCCCAAGGAACACAGGTTCACCAAATGTTCTGCCACTTTATAGAAAGGGTCACCTTCCCTCCAGTTTCTAGTAACATGATCACAAGGGCTGCCTGAGACTTCACCAGAAACACCTTAACATTCATATTTGTAGTGTATCTGTTCGTGACAATGTGCGTACTAAGGTTGATCGAGGCTCGCTCTGCAGCTCTCCTCTTTTCCTTCTGACTCCCACCAGAATCTTCCATAATGCCCATATTTTTCTAACAGTCTCTTCCAGGCAGCCTAGCTTTTTTCTACCATAAATCTTCAAACTCTTCCAGATAACCCATTACCCCATTCCAAAGCTGCTTCCACATTTTTAGGTAGTTTTTACAGCAGTAGCCCATTTCCCTACAGCAAAATCTGCATTCGCTTTGTGGGGTGGCCATAACAAAGAACTTCTAACTGAGTGGCTTAAACCACAAACATGTATTGTCTACCAGTTCTGGAGGCTGGAAGTCTTGGATCAAGGTGTTGGTTGGTTCCTACCGAGGGCTAGTGGTTCACTGGCACTCTGATGTACCTTACCTTGGTGAGGAATCACCCGGGTGAATCTCTGCCTTCATCTGCTGCCTCCCCATGTTTCTTCACATAATCTTCCTTCTGTATATTCTCTGAATTTTCCTTTTCTATAAGGACACCAGTCATATTGAATTAGGGGTCACCCTAATGATCTCATTTTAACTTCTTACCTATTGCCAAAGACCCTATCGCCAAATAAGATTACATGGTAAGATGCCAGGTCCTGGAACTTCAACATACCTTTTGGGGGTTGGGGCACAGAATTTAACCTACAATGCTTATTAATAAATTATAAACATATGTTAGCAGTTAAGTCAAGATTTTTAAATACAAATTATCATTATTTCTGGTTACATAAAACACAGAACTTGGATTGGGAACAGGTTACATCTTTATTTTCACTAACCTCTAATTGAAAGCTGATTTCTTTCCATTTTGAACGTTGGTAACAAACCACAGTAGTAGTATCAGAACCTTTAATTTCATTACATAGGTCTTTTCATATCACATTGCAGCTTTTGCAGATACTTCATCGAATGGTTTATGAATGATTTCAGTTTCTACTAGATCTTGAGTACTCCAAAGGAAATCAGAAGACAATATTTATAGATAGGCACATATATTACTATATCAAAATTGTAAAAGAATTTGAATAACTATATTTCAACATAATTGCTTTGTTTTATTTTTAAAAATTATGTTTTGAGAAAGGTGCATAGGATTTACCAGATTCTCAGAAGTTTCACTGCACAAAAATGGTTCAAAGGCATTGTGCTACCTGGTGGAGAGAATGTAGTGAAACCACTTAGATAAGTTTCCTGCTTCCATGGAACTTAGTTTGGGGGATTTGGCAAAGAGGAATGTGTAAAACAGTAAACAAGAAATAATCAGCAAAATTTCAGATAGTCATAGGGCTGTAAACATATATAATTCTGTGTCAGACACGAAAGAGAGGGAGTTGACACAGGAGTAGAGGCCGCGGGCAAAAGCAGTAGCAAGTAGTAACAACTTGAAGATGGGGCGAGTTTGCTGTAATCAGGAAATAACTAGAAGGACAGTACAGCTGGAGTTAAGTGGTTTTTGAGAGAGAAGAAGGTCATTCTAAATGGGAAAGACAGTAGGAGAAAGAAGAGAAACCACATCATATAGAACATGTAGGCTAGAGTAATAAGTTTTGGTTTTATTCTAATGATGTTACTCGTGCATCGGTGATTCTTAAAAATATGTAAAATGCACAAATGTGTATTTTATGAAAAATTAGCATAACATAGAATTTACCGTCTTAACCGTTTTTAAGTGTACAGATCAGTGGCCTTAAGTGCATTCACACGGCTGTGCCGTCACCAACTAACCATCCGCAGAGCTCTTTCCTTCTTGCAAAACTGAAACTTTTCTCCACCAAACACTAACTCTCCATTCACTCCACTCCCTGTCATTGGAGATTTTTTGAGCAGGGCAGTGATAAGAACTGTTTTATATTTTAGAAATATGACTGTTTGCTCTATGGAGGCAATGTTGCTAGGCAAGAATAGAAGCACTAACAGGAAATCGGTTAGGAAGTCAGATGAGAGATGATAGCAGATGAGTTGCAGTGTTAGCAAAGGATGGATTGGAAATGTGTTTTCAGTAAATCTACTTGCAGTAAACCAGACAGCATTTGATGATAATTGGAACAGGTATGGAGAAGGATGTGGAGATTTTTCAGGCGTGTTAAATCTGGATTGCCTGGTAGACATCCAAGTGGAGGTAACAGATAGAATTGGGCATACAAGCCCAGAGCTCAGGGATATTTACATATATATATATATAATATTGATTTTGATTTTTCGAAAAAGACATTTAGAGATCATATACCAAGAATGACTTCAAGTGAAAACATTTGGATATTTCTTACTTGAACAAAAAATTATATATATATATATATATGTATACACACACACACACACACATACATATACATACAATATTCAGAAGCTACCGGTAAGTAGGTGGTATTTCAAACCATGGGATTAGCTTAGGTAATTGAGGGAGAAAATATAGATAAGGAGGAGGAGTGGAAGTAATCCCTGGGGCACTCCTGTCTATTTTTGAGGACAAACTGAGTAGAAGAGGGCTTCATGAAGACTCTTGCCTGTCTTAGAGAACCAGGTGCTGCAGGAACCTAGATCTGGGCTCAGAAAGGGAGAAAGCTACCCCTTAAAGACCCCATTGTACCTCTGGTTTGAGCAGGTCATACTGGGTCTGGTTGGAAGAGGGATCTATCCCGCCCCCTAATTTATGTCTATGCCTCGAAGGCTGGGACAGAGGGAAGCATGGTAGTGTCAAGGAGAAAGCCTTAGTTATTTGAAAGAGTTCAACACTTTTTGTACTTAGAAACACATTATCATATAAATGTAATTAGTAAAATGTGTAATTAGTGAAATGTGTATTTAAGGAAAGAGGAGGTATTTCATTATAAAAAAGCTTTGAGTATTCTTTGTCCTCCCATAAATTAATGATGCTAAGTGTATATTCTTTCTATTGTAAGATATTTTATGTATTATATATGTATTTTATCACTATAACTATTTGAATAATTGATCATTGTAAGGTTTAAGAAGTGGTCCAAAAACAGGTTTGACAAATTATGTGATTTTTGGGGTGCCTGGGTGGCTCAGTCCTTAAGTGTCTGCCTTTGGCTCAGGTCACGATCCCAGAGTCCTAGGATCGAGCACCACATCGGGCTCCCTGCTCTGCAGGAAAGCCTGCTTCTCCCTCTCCCATACCCCTGCTGGTGTTCCCTCTCTTGCTGTGTCTCTCTTGTCAAATAAATAAATGAAATCTTAAAAAAAAATTTTGTGGTTTTTATATATCATATATGTATATATACATACATATGTGATTTTATATATATGTGATATATATAAAATTTTATATTTTTGTGTATATATATTAATATGTGATATATGTGATTTTATATATCACATATATAAAATCACACAATGTTTTATGATATATATGTATGATTTTTTTTGGTTCAAGTAAGAAATATCCAAATGTTTTCACTTGAAGTCATTCTTGGTGTACGTTCTCTAAATGTCTTTTTTGAAAAAACAACTTTAGACATAGGGTATAATATAACTTAAGAAAGTCATGTTCTTTTTTTTCGTTGGTCACCAGAGCCAGAACTGTTGGGCAAATTTCCAAATAATAATGAAAAATTGAATATATCTTGTCTTGCACGGAGATGCTCTTAGAAGTCTATGGTTTGCTAGTTATTTGGAAATCTCTCACCCTTTGTTCTAGAAAATATTCTGGTTTTTGCATGTGTTGCCCTTTGCCATACTCAAACATTTGGGAAATGGAAATAGGGAAGCAGTAGTTTCTTAGAAAAACTATAGATGAATGGAACAGGAACTGCAGAATTAGCAGAATGTAACAGGAACTGTTGATCTTGTACATTATTGCTTTTGCTTATTTTTTTTCTCCTTTGCTAGGAGACCTGTTATGATGATGTGTGTTATACTCACTACACTTCCCAGCTTCAGCTTTTCTATCGCAGTGACCGAGGTATGGGATTTTTATTTCTTCTGCTGCAAGATCTTAAGATTTTAAAATTTCCTCTGTTACTGGAAGTTGATAGAAAAGTGTACCCGAAAATTTTCTCAAAGTTTATTTTATCCAATGTTCTTCTGAGTTGCAATGTATATATTTAAAGTACTAAGAACACTGTTACCTCTGTGATTGTGAAGGAAGGTCTGGCAGCCAATTAAAAAAATACCTTGTGTTTGTGTGTGAGAGACAGGAATATTAATTTCAAAATAATAAAAAAGCAAGGAATTTGAAAGTAGATCCACATTTGTTTCTTTTAACTAGATGTCTTTTGAGTGTCCTCAGTTCTAAACAATATCTAAAGGGATAACCACTCACATTCTAAGACCTTTGATAATACATCTGCTGGCAAAGCATTTGTGCATGATATATATTTGAAAATAAACTTCGATTTATGTTTTGACTAAATGCAGCCTCAAAAAGACTCTGATAGATGGGATCTACAGGGCAGGAATATTATAGGCAGAACGTTCAGGCTGTGAGAATTTTATTGTCTAAAACAGGTTCAAAAGAAAGAATGCCCTATTAACCTTATTAATTTGCACAATGCTATGAAATATATAATTTTCACTTCCCCAAAGTGAGCAACTTAAGTTACTTTATATTTCATAGATGAAATATATTGAGTAGGTACTGGGATAAAACACTCAGGAAATTGGATGGAATCTCTGATATTCAGTAATTACTTATGGACAGTAGAGAGAAAAATAAACAGATAATCAGAATAGTTATGATAGACTTTATGGGAGAAGTGAGTACTGGGTAGTGTATGATATCATTAGAAATACACAATTGTTGGACTATGTCCTAGATGCTACATTAGGACAATATATAAATGTGTTAGAATAACTTCAGAAGGTTCCACAGATGTACTTTCCATCAAACAATGATATGTGAGTATTTTTATCTAGATTTATCTTTTTTTCTGCCTCCTCCCCAAAGACCTTGTAAAGCACATGGGAGGTTCCCAAGATCTTTAAAAATTCAGTTTAAAACCTTTTAAGGAAACTTATTATCATAAAGTGATAGTGTATTTGTAGTTTGATTGCCCTTTTTGGGGCAAAAAGAACCTTTTTTGGTTCTTTTCTATTACATCCTTATCCACTGTTGCACATTTTTTTCCTTCTTTCATTTAATTTTTCACTCAAGTATAACACACTTATACTTGTGCAGTATACAATATGTATATTGTACTAATGTGTACAATGTGTACAAATGTGTACAAAACATAAGATATGTGATATTAATGAAATACCACAGAGCAAAACCCTGTGTAAAGACTACTCAGGTCAAAAAGTAAAACTTTGCCAGCTCCCCAAAAGCCACCCCCATTTTTTTTTGCAGTGACAAACTTTCTCTCCTCCTCAAAGGTAACTTCTACCTTAACTTCTAATACCATAGATTGGTTTGTCTGGTTTTGAATCTTTCATAAAGGGAAACACAATTATATATATAATATGTCTATCTATCTATCTATCTATCTATCTATCTATCTATCTATCATCTATCTTTTATCAATCTATCTACCCAATGTATGTCTGGCTTCTCTTATTCAAAAATGTGATTCCTTCAGGTTTTTGTATACAACTGCGTTCCATCCATTTTCATTCTGTAGAGTATTTCATATTATGAACATATTACAGCTTACGTTTCTGCTTTTGGTGCTCACCTTCAATTGTGTCTGGTTTGGGTTATTACAAATAATGCTGCTGTGAACATCTTTGAATATGTCTATTGGTGCACATATGCAAGAATTTCAGTTGGTGAAATATGCAGGAGTATAATTGATGGGTCATAACATGATAAAAAAATTTAAAAAATAAAAAACAAAAAAAATAAAATGTTCAACTAGCAGAAAATGCCGGTTTTCCAAAGAGATTCTACTAATTTAGACTTAACTCTGGAGGAGAATGAGCATACCTGTTGCTCCACAGCCTTACTAGCCTTCCCTTGTAAGTCTTTTAGCCATCCCAGTGTGTATATTCTTGAATCTCATTGCAGTTTTATTTCACTAGTAATTAATGAAACTGAGCATTTTCTTATCTTGCCAATTTTTTCCTATTGTGTTACTTATCTTTTTGGAATTGATTCAGAAGTTACTTATATATTCAGATTTCAAGCCCTTTGTCAATTGTATGTGTTGCAAATATATTAACACTTTGTGACTTAATACTTTCATGCCATTTTTGGATGAAGAGTTCTTAATTTAAAAACAGTGCAATTTATCAGTTTCTTTTTTTCATGGATAGTAATTTTGGTAACTTGAAAAGATTTTGTCATACTGTGAATCTGAACCTCAAAGACCTCCTACATTATATTTTGGAAGCTGTATTGTTTTACATTCTCTTTTAGATTCACAATCCATTTGAAACTAATTTTTGTATGTGTCGTGCAGTAGGAAGTGCATTTCCCCTCAATTAATGTCTAATGGACTGAGCACTATTTATAAAAAAAATTCTGGCTTTCCACATTTCTCTGCAGTGCTACTTTTTTTTTAAAGGTTTTATTTATTTATTTGAGAGAGAGAGAGAGTGAGAGAGAGCATGAGAGGGGAGAAGGTCAGACGGAGAAGCAGATTCCCCATGGAGCTGGGAGCCCTATGTGGGACTTGATCCTGGGACTCCAGGATCATGACCTGAGCCGAAAGCAGTCACTTAACCAACTGAGCCACCCAGGCATCCCTGCAGTGCTACTTTTGTTATAAATCAAGTGTGCGTGTGTGTGTGTGTGTGTGTGTGTGTGTGTGTATGTGTATGTGTATAATCTCAAGTCTTCTGTTTTGTCCACTGTCTACTTTTATATACCTCTGCCAACACCACATTGATTTAATTCTTCTTGCTTTATGATAGCTCTTTATACCCAAAAGAGTAAATCTTTATATATTTTTCATCCAAATGTCTTGACCTCTGTATTTCTATATGGATTTTAGAGTCCGCTTATCATTTTCCACAAAAACTGAATTTTGACTGAGGTTGCACTGAATGGTATTTTTTAAAATTTCATCTTCCCTTTACTGGTATTTAGAAATAATTTATCCATTTTAGAGAGATTTTTCTTCATGTACAATTAGGTAGTCTATGAACAATGATATATATTTCTTTTCTTTCCAATATTTACAGTGTTCATTTCTTTCTCTTGCCTTATTACACTGGCTAGGACCTCTAATACAATGCTGAGTAGAACTGGTCATGGTGGCACCTTTGTCTTCTTCCTGATCTTAGAGGGAAAACTCTCAACATATCACCACTAATATGATGCTTGCCAAAGGATTTTTTGTAGATACCTTAATCGGATGAAGGAATTGTCCCAAAATCTGCCTGGTTTTACCTGGGCTCTCCCTTCTTGGAAGACCCTGAACTCCATCCAATATCTGTCCCCCTCATTCTTTGACCCAAGGACTCCCAAAGACTCCATTTAGCAGTAGAGTTGAAAGCAATAGCCCATTCCACCATTACCAGGAGCCTGCCGTAGTATTTTTGCATGTATTTACCAAGCTCGATCTTGAACTGAAAGTTCTCCCACTGATAGGAATCTTTGTTACATCTTTACAAATTGTTCAAAAGCTTATGGGGTTGCTGAGAGACTATGGACCATGGGAAACAAATGGAGAGTTTTAGAAGGGAGGGGAGTGGGAGGATGTGTGAGCCTAGTGATGGGTAGTAAGGAGGGCACAGATTGCATGGAGCACTGGGTATTATACATAAACAATGAATCAAGGAACACTACATTAAAAACTAATGATGTACTGTATGGTGACTAACATAACACAATAAAAAAAAGCTTATGGGATTGAACACCTGAAATGCTAGAAATCAAGCTTCTAGTATTTTAGTAAATGTCTGTATAATTAATTTAGTGCTGCTTTTCAGACAATTAAAAGAATTTTAAACAATGAAAGCACAAAAATGTAATCCTTCTAAATGGTTTTCTGAAAACAGGTTCAAAAAAATATTAATGGTTCAGCGGATATCTTACCTGATAAGTTACCTGACCTGCCAGTTTCTCTGGTTCTGACTTCCTTGATTGTGGTTGATATTATTGAAAAACTCAGGATATATCCTCTTACAGGACGGCTAAAGAGTAAGTATTCTTTTAAATATGCATATTTTGTAAATTTGACAGATTATTCACCTTTCTGTCCCCCTGCTATCCGTTGACATGTTTAATGATACCCTTCCTTACAGCTAACATTATAGTTAGAAGATAAGAAATGAAGATATCTAAATATAATTATTTTAAAACCTACTTTGATTACTAGACAGTTATTCTTATTTGTATTTTGGTAGTACTGACCAAATATTTAATACCAAAAACTTTAACGTTTATTCTTTTTTTTTCACAATTAGAGTTGAGAACTTTATTTATTTTATTTATTTATTTATTCATTCATTTATTCATTTATTTATTTATTTTTTCCTTTTCTTTTTTTTTTATTCTTTATTCTTTGCCCCAGGGGTACAGGTCTGTGAATCATCAGGCTTACATCTTTCACAGCTTTAATGTTTATTCTAGCAAGAAAATTATCTAAGTAAATTGTTATAGATTTGTATTTTGGGAGAACTCTCTTAAAACCATAAGTTTAGGTAAATAAATAGTTTAATTTTGGATACCTTTGATACAGAAATTAATGGAACTACTGCAGTTATGTCCTAGAGAATTATGTGTTTTTAATTGTGGATTGTCAAAAAGCTAAAGATCATACTAGCAAAACCAAGATACGCTACAAATATTCCTCCAAAGGGATCAGTCAAAGCTAAATTTAGGTTGGCCTTAAAAAAAAAGTATTTTGCTAATTGAATATTGTGTTTGGTCTTAAATTTTCTCAACTTTCGCTTAATTTTGTGTGATAGTATTTGTGTTTAGTTTATAGTAAGTGTATGCTGTAGTTCTTGTATGGCTAAGATTTTATATTCGAGATGGGTAGATTTTGTCTAATCACTTCCTGGTGGGGTGGAGGGGTTAAATTGAGTGAGTCACTAGGGGAATGCTTTATAGTAATAGGGATGACTACTACAGCCAGGAAGGAAAAGACTAGAGAATCATTTATGGATCATGAGCCACCAACCTTCCAGTCACTCCTCAGACTGAAAAATAAAACTGAGTTGGGAGGCCGCCAGGAAATCTGAGACTCTGAGCTTCATGTTTTGCACTCTGTCTTCGGGTGGGAGATGATGGTTGTTATGTTTAACATAATGCAGGGGATGAGGTACATAAGACAGTAGCCAGTGGCCATCCTTTAAGGAAGGAGTATCCTCAAGTTACATCTGCCCTCCAGAGTCCAGTGTATTTGTCTCAGACTGAGATTTGGGAATTGTCAGTCCTTTGCTACTTCTCTAGACTCTTTCTTGATGCAAACCTATTTTGAAATTGGTTTGTTTTTAATAATGGTGTACCTTCCATGTTAATGTGGACATTCTGTTTAAGCTTTTAGTGAAAGTTCTCTTTCATAAAATATGTACATGTATGTTTTGGGGAATAAGTTATTGGCATCTTATATTTTAAGTGATGAGTTGGATTATCAAAGGGGAATTTTCCCTGTATCCAGCAATGGCGATGACACTGAGGATTGAAATAAGAAACCCCCAAAGAGGGCGCCTGGGTGGCTCAGTGGGTTAAAGCCTCTGCTTTCGGCTCAGGTCATGATCTCAGCGTCCTGGGATCGAGGCCCGCATCGGGCTCTCTGCTCAGCAGGGAGCCTGCTTCCTCCTCTTCCTGTCTCTCTGCCTGCCTCTCTGCCTACTTGTAATCTCTCTCTGTGTGTCAAATAAATAAATAAAATCTTAAAAAAAAAAAAAGAAACCCCCAAAGAAGTCAGCCTTAGAGACAAGATTTGATAACATCTTGCACAACTGCTTTTTCTTATTTGAAAAGCCTTCTTCTTGAGGTCTTCTCTGCCCAAACTTGGGAAGGTTAATGTCTGGTTTAATAGCTCTACCATTTAATGAAATCATGCTTTAAAAAAACTAGTGTTCACTCAAATACCTTTGCAAATATTAATATATGTTAATTTAATTTTTTGCAAGCTTTTGAACATGCATACTAATGAAATGGATTATGTGAATTTTGAATTTATGGAATATTCTCATTCTCTGGAATTTAATACATAAATTCATAAACATGTAAGTTGTAATGCATAAATCTGAACATAAGCCAGTATGCTAAGAATATGCTGTCACTGCATGTGGTATTTCAGATTCCAAGAGGTAGAGTGGGAGGGGGTGGTAAATAAGCTTTAGAGACATTTGGCTCCCTTTAGAATATGTTGGGAAATGGAATATATTCTGTTCTGTGCTCTATCCAGAGTTTGAAATGCCTAACCATCTATCAGCTTGTAGCAGTATGACCTTATACTTGATGAAACTAAGGTAATCTACAATGCTTGGATTTCTGGACACTCTCATACCATCTCAACCATCTCAATTCTAAGCTGGGAAAGCTTGATCTTTGTGTAACGTTTCCTTTTCTATAATTTTAAATAAAAGTTATTCTATATAAAAATATGCTTATACTTAAAGCAGTTTTCATTGAATCAAGAAGTCCTTTTTGCTAAGTTTCCATTACCAGCTGAAACATCCCTGCATCCCACACTCACCACGTCAAAACACCCAAGCACATCATTTCACATACCCTGAGCCTCACATGGGAATATTTTCTGACACACAGATCTCTGAGACACAGCCGTCTCAAGGATGTGTGTCGAGCCAAATAATGTCGTGTCCCAGTCATGGGAACAAGTAATAGGAATACAATATGTAGCCTGAATGTCCCCAGCTCTTACTAGTATGTGGGTACAGGTGAGCATTTCTGTTTGAATTTTGCTAGCTCAGTCTCAACCAATGAATGACAGGACCTCCATCCCTCTTCCTCTTCCATATTGTTCCCTCTCCCGTTTTTTAAAGCAAGACCCAAGGTGAGTCTCCTGTGGTCTCATGTGTTGGTCCAGATGGCTAAATATTCCATTGCTCCTGCTTTTCTTTCAGTCATCATTCTCATGCACAAACAACCTGCCATGCTATTTTCCCACCATTCTTGATTGACTCTGCTCTTAATGATTGTACTGCTCTTACTTGTCTCTGGGATATTGTTTGATGTTCTGCTGGTGCTTTAGACTGATTGCCTTTCTTCTGACAGTTGGAATACTGACTTTGCTCCACCGAGATCTACTTGTTTAGAGAGGTCCCAAGCAGAGCAATAGATTTTCATTTGGGAACACAAGCCTTTTTGCCCAGAATGTGTATGTACCAACAGATTGGCTGGGATTCAACAAGTTCAGATAATGGCCATTCCACTCCACTGGAAATCACCATTTCCCATCCTATCACTAGATCTTGTGGCTGATTCTGGTAAAGCCAGACTCCTTCTCTTGAGGTAGTTTTCTTTTTTTTTTCCCCCATGGGATTTCAGAGTTTCTCCTTACATCAGTCATACTTATAATGTCTGAACCCCAAATAATGGTCACCATTAGATTCGCCCTGCCCCATGTAGATTTCTTAACCTCCATAAAAGCCAGTAATGCAAATAGACCCACCAAGAAGTCCATGGTTGGGATGAAAATTTTCAGTTCTACCTGCAAGGACTAACTTAAATAGCATACTCAGGTACTGCATTACAAGTGGTATAATAGAGTATAGTAGTTGAAGTACTAGGAAGTAACACGTGAAGGAATACTTCATTTAACCTAGGGCGTTGGAAGTCAGAAAAATCTAAAGGGAATATCTGGGATTTGTAGGTGTTTAGGCAGGTGTGGTGAAGAAAGCTTTCTACATGGAAGGAAGATTGGGCCTCAGGAAATCTAAGTATAGGGTTGCCTGGGTGGCTCAGTGGGTTAAAGCCTCTGCCTTCGGCTCAGGTCATGATCTCAGGGTACTGGGATCGAGCCCCGCATCAGGCTCTCTCCTCAGCAGGGAGCCTCCTTCCTCCTCTCTCTGCCTGCCTCTCTGCCTACTTGTGATCTCACTCTCTCTCTGTGTCAAATAAATAAATAAAATCTTAAAAAAAAAGAAAGAAATCCAAGTATACATTTAATTAATGGGCAAAAATAACCAGTTGGATTTCATACTCTGAATGGAAAAACCTATTGCTAGAACGGAAGTTGCCTTCTTAAAACCACCTTTTGTTTGTTTCTCAACTATTGAATTTGGAAACCTACAAGGTTGCTTTGTAGGGGGGTGTGAGCAAAAGGGGTGGTTTAACTGGAGTCATCGGTTGCCGCAATTTCTACTTGAACCAAACCAATACAACATTTATCTGTTTAGGAGTTGATGTTTTATGTAAGATTTTATTTGAAGAAAAAAAGGTTCTCCTAACTGTCTGGAAACCATTAACCCAGGACCTCATTTAGAGTCATCAGTGTGGCTTTCTGTAAGGCAGTACCATAATTCAAGTGGCCAATTCTCTACCTTTCCAGTCCACAGCTCCCTGGTAATCATGACCCTTCACCACCAAAGGACAAAGTGTAGCCTTATCCGAGCTGTTGCTCTGGGATGTGATACAATACAATACAACACAACACAATACAATATAACACACTAAAATGCACTACAATACAACATTGCTGGTAGAGCAGGCTCATCTTGGTAGAGCACACACAAGTTTTGAGGCTCAACACATATAAAAACCAGATAAATTTTTTAACATTTCATTTTGCACTGTTTTATTTCTAATGTTCTGCTTTCCCCAAATCATACATATTCATTTAAAAAGATTGCCAAGGGACGCCTGAGTGGCTCAGTCAGTTAAGCATCTGCCTTCAGCTCAAATCATGATCCCAGGGTCCTGGGATTGAGCCCCACATCAGGCTCCCTGCTGGGTGAGGAATCTGCTTCTCCCTCTCCCACTCCCTCTGCTTGTGTTCCCTCTCTCACTGTGTCTCTGTCAAAGAAATAAATAAAATCTTTAAAAAATATAAAAAGATTGTCAAATAAACATAAGCAAAAAAGAAGAAAATGGAACTCAACCATGATCCAGTAGACTAGAGATTTAGAACTGATAACATCCTTGTGGACATTCTTCACTTAAGGAAACATATTTTGTATCTTTTTTTCTGAGCAGTATGTGGTGGGTATCATTCTTACTATTTATCTTCTTCAGTACATGGTTTTTATTGGTTGAATAGTGTTCTATGATATTAACAAACCCTGAGTTACTTAACCGCGATGCCTTAACTAACTCCTGTTGTTGGACAACTAGACTCCTTTCCAGTTTTTCACAGTTAGGACTCTTGTTCAGAACTAAAAAGAGTTGCAGAAAAAAGGAGAAGGATGTGGTGAGAATGAGCAGGGTAATGTGGTTTGAGTTGAGCAGGGGAGGCAAGCCGTGTGTGGAGCACCCATCCATGGATGGTAGAGGTAGTCAGTGTGTGTGGGACCCCGCTCTGTGTAGGAGAGTTAGAAGCCACTTGTAGGTGACTGGCCAAGCAGTGGCCGGGGACAGAGAGAGTTAACGGCCGCTGGATGACAGCCGAGTGATACCAGGAGGATGACCACAGAGTGTCCTTGGAAGACCCAGAGCATCTGCACATGCCCAGACTCCTTGGCAACGACACTTGCCAGAAGAAATGGGACTATTATGGACTGGCTGCCCATGCAGACAAATGGAGAGGGGGTCATTCATAGGGGATTGGACAAATGGGGGGTAGCAAGATGGTTGGGCTGCTTTAGGGATATCTGCACAGTCAGAGACGATTTGCTAGAGGTGAGATCAACAGGCTATTTGAGTGGAAAACATCAGAGCTCTGCAGAGGAGGTGGTTTCCACTGTCACATCAGTAAGAAGTGCCAGGTATGATGTTGGCAGTGTAAGGTTTTCAAATAAATCTGCCCTCAGTGGCCCTAGTCCAGTTCCTACTGTGTAGTCTCTTTAACACCCGGAGACTGTGGCCAAGTGCTGCAGGACCCCAGCAGCCTAGATAATTACTTATTTAGGTTAAATGCCTACACATACAATTTCTTGCTCAAAGTATATACAACTTCTTAAGGTTTTTTACAGGTATCAATCAATCAAATGGCCCCCTCTAAAGAATGCCCTAATTTACCATCTAAACAGTAGTGTAAGAAAACACCTGTTTCCCCTCAACCTTGTAACTTTGGATAATGTATTCCTTTTCATCGTTGCCAGTTTCATAGGCAAAGTAGTATCTTACTGTTTTAATAATTTGCTTAAGTTAGTAGTTGTGTTGAGCATTTTCTCATAGGTTTCTTGGCTATTTGTGTTTTTTAAAAATCATTATCTTTCTGTCCTTGATCTGTTTTTCTGTTGATATGTCTGTTCTTTTGTTGTTGTTGTTTTTACTACTGATTCATGAGTTCTGTAAATAGTAAGGACATTAAACTTTGCCTATCAGAAATATATATTTCAGAGAAATTTGCCTTTTAATATAGTGTTTCGATATTGGAAATTTCTAATTTTGACATAATCTAATCTATAAATACTCCTCTCTGGACTTTATATTATGCTTTAAAAATCTTTTTTTCACTCCAAGCTGATATAAATATTTACCAATTATCTTCTCGGAAATTTTGTGCATTTAAATGTTTCATGAAGAGAAGAAGCTGGAATCTCTGTACGGTATAAACTCGTTAATTTAGGAATGATAATCAGTATGTTTATTTACTTGATCTGGCAAAGCTTTTAGACCCTGCCTTTATTGTATTTCTTTCCATTTTTCCTGGTATTGCCAACATAAAAAAGGACTTAATAGAGTGCTTTAAAAATGTCAATGCCAGTCATAGCAATCCCAGATAAACTGAATCAGGATCTCTGAGGATGGGACTTGGGCATATTTAAATTTTTAAAAACAAAACCTCATTGGGTTCTGATTTGTAGCCCCAATTAAGAGCAATGATTTTCACTTTTTGACCACACATACAGAGTGCCTAAGGGACCTGACATTTTTTGACTCCCAGACTGATCCCTAGATAATTAAATCATAATTTTGGTGGAAGATAGGTCCGGGCACAAGTAATTTTTAAAGCCTCCCCCCCCCGGCGATTTACACTTGTGAATGTGATTCGAGTGGATGGGCAGAAAGTAAACAGGAGCAGTTTGTACCTGTTAACTTCCCTGTTAACAGGTTAACAGGTTAACCTGTTAACTTCTTTGTGAAATAGGAAGCAAAGTTACCTACAGAGAGCACTAGGGATGGATGGAAGGGAGAGAATCTGTAACAGAATGGGTAAGGTTTGGAATAATTGCTGAGGGTCAAGGGCAGGGAAATGGATGAACGAAAGATGCGTAGCATTCAGCAAAGGATGGAAACCAGGAATTTGTCCTGGGAACAATCAAGATTATGAGAGCTTTCTTCAATGATACTGAGAAATCTGGGCATTGATTGTAGAAAAGATAGGACTGTAGGGCTGATCCAGGTTTAGGGGTTTGCAGAGCAGGAATGGAAGAAGGAAAAGAATCTGTTGCTTTCATCGTTATTTCTTCTTATTAAATTATACGGTCTCTTAAATGCATGCCAGTGATGATTTTTATTGAACTTGTAAGCTATTTCCAGTGAATCGTGGACCACCTGTGAACATACATGCAGGGACTCACCCAGTGGGTATTCACCGGAAGTGTCTTTTCGTAATACAGAGGCATGAGCACTCTCTACTGATCAGTACACTGGGGGACAGTTGTTGGGGTCTCAGCATATATGATCAACTTCTTCGGGTTAAATGCCTAGACTAGCAATTTCTGGCTTGAAATACATGCAAGGTTTTAAGGTCTGGCATCCGCAATTTTTAAAAGTTCCACAAACAATAAAAAGTTCTGATACCCACCCTGACTGAGAGCCCCTGGTGATTGGAAGTTTTGGGAATTGTGATCTATACCAAGTTAAAAGCTGAGAGCCCAAATCCAAATTCCTGAAGCTGTTTGCTTTCCGGATTTCTTTGAAATGGAATGCCACACACTTTAACCAGCTAGAATGTCAGAGATGCCACAGACAATAGACGGGGGGTGAGGGGGACGCTGCTTTTCTCTGAATAAAATAAATGGCACTTGGAGTTCCCCTTTGTTTCTTTTTAAGAAAAAGCTTATTATACAATATGAGCCCAGCGTGTGAGCTGGGTTTCCATAACGTGTTTTGCAATGGGTTTAGAGAGTACGTATGAGGAACACTGTGTTCGGGGCCATGCCAAAAAGGGGGAGCATTTCCTTTACACCCTCCTTTTGCTGTTTAGAAGAAGGAAGTTTCAGAAAAGTATGTACGTTAGTTCCAGGATTTTTCCCTCTTCTCAAGAAATAAGTAGCTATTTAGCAGACTGGGATGGGAGAAGGATAGAATGTCTGATTTATACTTTCTAATGAAGTACCAGCTGTCAGGATTAGGTCCGTGTGTATCGGGCCAGAAACTATATTGTGGCGATCCTCATGCCAAAAGACAGGGACATCAGGTGCTATCAAATGTGACCCTTTGATTAGGACAGCTTTACATGATTGAAACAATTCGGCATTTAATTGTTACTTTCTTCCCATGTGGGGAAAAATTATGAACAGTTTGAGTATCTAAAGTGAGATTCTTGAGGGTTGCGGGGTATTTTCAAAGTAAATATTTTAGGGAGACTGATGGAAATAAGGGAACATGAAAAACTCAGTCTGCATTACTTTGTTAGAATACCAAGCCTTGTTCTTCCTATCATTATTAGTCAGCAAAGAGAGTGGCCCCAGTTTGAAAGTAAAGGCATAGGTCCTTGATTTTCAATATCTAGATTTTCTTGGGGTGCCTGGGGGTGGCTCCGTGGGTTAGGTGTTGTTTTCAGCTCAGGTCATGACCCCAGGGTTCTGGGATGGAGCCCCATGTCGGCTCTCTGCTCAGCAGGGAGCCTGCTTCTCCCTCTCCCTCTCCTCCTCCCCCAGCTTGTGTGCTCTTTCTGTCAAATAAATAAATAAAATTGTAAAAAAATTAAAAAAATCTAGATTTTCTTGTCTTGGAGTGAAGAAGCAAAGTAGGTTGTTGAGCTGGTGGTCTGCGTAATGTGTGGATGTTCTGGGTCATTTTGTGTTAAACAGCTTGGGTCCTTGGTAGGAAGCACCCTTTTGCTATTTCAGAACCCCAAGTCCCTCTGTTTCTGGATGCAGACGGTGTTCTTAGTCTGTTTCCTATGAACTCACAAATTCTGTCTTCTCGGAATCACCCGTGGGCATTTTGTCCCCTGACTGGTGACTCCCGACGCCGCTGGGGTCTGGGAAGCCTTTGCACTGTCTTGCATAAGGCTGCTGCTGGAGGAGTCATCTCCCATTGCTGTCTGTCCCAGTCCTGCTGGGCAATGCCCAGGACACTTCGCACTGACGGCCATCCTGGGCCCAAAACCATGTGTGATGTCTTCTTTCACCGTTGGGTACCCAGGCCATGTTGCCAGGACCTCCTAATGTTCCCCAGGGCTGTGGCTTGTTGGCTCTATCAGTAACCTGGTCTCACTTAAAGAGCTCTCTCCAACTGGGTATTTACCCTAAAGGTACAAAGGTACTGATCCTCAGGGGCACGTGCACCTGAATGTTTATAGCAGCAATGTCCACAATAGCCAAACTATGGAAAGAACCTAACTGTTCATCAACAGATGAATGGATAAAGAAGACGTGGTACACACACACACACACACACACACACACACACACACACACACACACACTGGAATACTATGCAGCCATCAAAAGAAATGAAATCTTGCCATTTGCAACGATGTGGATGGAACTAGAGGGTATTATGCTGAGTGAAATAAGTCGATCAGAGAAAGACAGTTATCATATGATCTCTCTGATATGAGGAACTTGAGGGTCAGGGTGGGGGATTGTGGGGGGTAGGGAGGGAAAAATAATGAAATAATGAAACAAGATGGGATGAGGAAGGAGACAAACCATAAGAGACTCCTAATCTCACAAAACAAACTGAGGGTTACTGGGGGGTGGGAGGGTAGGGATAGGGTGGATGGGTTATGGACATTGGGGAGGGTTTGTGCTTTGGTGAATGCTGTGAAAGGTATAAGCCTGATGATTCACAGACCTGTACCCCTGGGCAAATAATAATAATAAAAATAAATTTTAAAATAAGAGCTCTCTCCAGGACCCGGGCCAGACCACAGTCTTAGTGGCGGACCCTATGCAGGACTCCAGAGGCCTCCTTCCTGTTGAATGGAGGGTGCAGAGGGGTGCGTTCTTATTCTGCCTGGTTTTGGTGCTTTGGCCTACCTGTCTTCATGCACATTTCCCCTGCAAGATGCGCATTGCTCGCTTATGCCAACAGATCCCCGAATAGGAATGTCTCCTATCTTTTATACACCAAATCCTTAGGGAGGATCCCTTGCATATCAGGCACTGCGCTGGGTCCTAGGGGTCCGGTAGTGAGCGAAAATGGGCAAAGTCCCCATTTTATGGAGTTCTCGGTTTAGCGGACATAATAGCACATCAATAAACTACGCTAGCGAATATGCATAATTAAAGCTGAGGCAAGTGCTTTGAAGGCTAAAAATAGGCTCATTCCCATAGGTGTCCATTTTTGTCACCCAGCTTGAGTTCCTGCTGGGATACCCAGCTTTGGTCTATATCCAAGCACTTACTCATAGAGGCATTTCAAACCATTTCAAAGTTCAGAATTATGTGTATTTGGAAATAAGATACCCATATGCTTTTCAACATTTTACTTTACTGTTTATGTTTTATTTAAATTAGTCAATATTATATAATGGATAATTATCATATACCAATGCATATTATAGATTTATAATTTCTATATATTTAATATATTATAATGATTAATTGTTACATTATTATATATAATATCTTGCCCAGGAAGATGGTCTTTAAACTATCCAGCCTTCAAGCTGCAGCAGATAAAAGACTTTTCTTAATATTTTACCTTGCCTAAAATCCAGAAATGATACAGTTATTTCTTCTCATGCCTTGTAGGGAGCTGGCATTGAATAGGCTTTGGAAGGTACTGGAAAACAGTATCATACTTTTTCTAAAGAAAGTCCAAGAGTTTATCCAGAATTGATGATGGGTCAAATATTTGCTTGACTTCATTATTATTATGAATTATTATTATTTGGTGAAAACTTGCATACCATTTTGAACATAGGCAGTAGTATGCTGGTCAATGTTTAAACCACTGTCTCTCCAGAGGGTGCAGGGAAAACTTTCTGACTTCCCTCCCATAAATGGGACAGGGGTAACAGTGTAACTCTAACCAAAGTTTAACAAACTGTGATCACTTTTACTATTTACTGCATTCTTCTATTTAGTGATCGCTGTGTTTGATGTGCTTAACACACATATGGCTGTTGCTCTGTGTGTCAGGCACCATTTTCAATGTTCTACACGTGTTGACTTGCTCGGTCAGCATAACCACCCTGTGAGGTAGATGCTGCTTTCATCATTTATTACTTGGCAATGAAGCTACTTGTCCTCCAGAGCTCAGATGTGTTGCTGAAAGGAAACAAACTCTCCACAGCGCAGTTGATTTTGGGCAGTAGATAGCATCAAAATAACAATGTATATAAGTCCCTTTTGTGTCTTTTAATTTATTACATTTTTTCCCTAGTCTCCAAGAGCATGACAAAAGTGCTTTGTGTGCTTCATATACTTTAAAAATTTGTAATAACTAATAATTTTCTTCTTGTCTAGATTTTTTTCCTCAGAGTATTATTTCTAGTTCATTAGCATTTTACGTTCTCTAGAACATTTTTATCTTAGGAGAAATAGATCTGGGGGACTGTTAATCAAGACTAGTCTTCCTTTTTCCGAATACTTCTTTGATCTCCTGGCTGCTGTGAATTGAGTAACAGTCTCATTTCACAACAGCTGCCTCAGTGGCCTTGAGATCCTCTCTGCTGATGTCTCCAGGTCCTTTTTGGTTTCTCTGCCTCCCACTCTGCCTCTTCCATTGAGCTCAGAAAAAAAGTCCAGAGCCTTTATCATGACCCATAAGGTGCCACACAGTCTGACTCTGTCACTTATGATAACGTGGCCTAGGAGCAAAAGGTTCGAGGGTCAAGTTCTGGTCTCTCTCCTTGCTAGCTGTGTGACCTTAGAAATAATTGTCAATCTCTCTGTGCCTCTGTTTATTCATCTTTCAGGTGAGAAAATAACAGCATCTATGGTATAGCGTAATTCTAAGAATTAAGTGAATTAATGTGTAGAAAGGGCTTAGGACAGTGCCTGGTATATAGGGAGCACTTACCAGGTTTGGGCTCCTCTTCTCTTCTTCCCCCTCTGCCTCCACAACTCCTTACAAAACTTGCCCTCTTTCCAACACCCTGGCCGAAAGATCTTACACACATGCTCTTTCTACGACCTAGAAATTTCCTTCCTCCATCCTTCACCAAATTCATTCCTACTTATTCTTCAGCTCGCTGCTTACCTGTCAGTTCTTGGATGAGCCTTCCTGACCTCCAGTCTCACTCAGACCCATACGAGAGTCTCTCATCACAGAACTGACCTTCCTTTTGAAGCCCTGCCACATTTTATTCTTCTGTATTTGTTGACGTGATCCCAGGTGACAGCATGGTGAAGGTGGGACTGTTTTTTGTTTTTTTTTTTTAAAGATTTTATTTATTTATTCAACAGAGAGAGATCACAAATAGGCAGAGAGGCAGGCAGAGAGAGAGGAGGAGGCAGGCTCCCTGCGGAGCAGAGAGCCCGATGCGGGCCTCGATCCCAGGACCCTGGGATCATGACCTGAGCCGAAAGCAGAGGCTTTAACCCACTGAGCCACCCAGGCGCCCGAAGGTGGGACTGTTTTTACAGTATTTGCTACCATTCTCTATGCCCAGCTGAAGCTTCGTATGGCTCTCTAAAATCTGTCTGCTCCTAAAGCACAACAGGGATGCTCACTGGTGCATTTTAACTTTCAGCTCCATTCCTGTCTTGGTTTTAGGTGCCTTTCCTTGTGATTCCTTTTCTCTCATATTTAAATAAGTTTTATTTCTTTCCAATTCTCTTTCCAAGAGGAATACACACTCACTTTAGAAAATTCTCCACTACTGATTTCTTACGTTGTTCTTAGGCTTTCCCTGTAAGCTATCTAAAACTTTGGGGAACAAGTTAGAGATAGAAATACATCAATACAAAGAAATAATCAAGGGGAACCTGGGTGGCTCAGTTGGTTGAGTGACCAACTCTTGGTTTCGGCTCAGGTCATGATCTCAGGGTCGTGGGGTTGAGTCCCCTGTTGGGTTCCATGCTGGGTACAGAGTCTGCTTGTCCCTCTACCTCTGCCCCTCCCCACCACTGATGCCCTCTCTTTCAAATAAATAAATAATTTAAAAACCAAGTAAAATAGATGTGAGTTACCTACTTAATCATTTAGCTGTGATTAAAATTACATGTCCTTAAGTATTTAGTTTGCACGGTGAAGACAAAAAGTTGTTTTGTTGACAGGCATCAGATGTAGGGGGTGACAGGGAATGGCTGTTACTTTTACTTTTTGCAAGGAAATGTCAACCTCTAGGGAAGTGAGCAGATCTCTTTCTTCATGCTTAAATATTTTATGGATTTTGCACAAATAAATATCCTTTTGCCCCAATAGAACACTAACAACAACAACAAAAGAACAGTGAAAATTTGAAAAAATAATGATTTGGAGGGGAACTAGTTATTGAGTCAAATGGAATAGTATTGAGTACATGAAGGTTTACATTGTTTGGGGGTAAATTTGTGGGTCTACTCTAATGATCAGACAGTTTCTTGGCTTCTTCAACACTACCTTGCCCTCTAGCAGGCCAGTAGAGTTCTCCAGCTGAAAGTTCTAGTACTTCTCCCTTGAAAAGAAGACAACTGAGTCCCTGTAACCCCAAATCTAATCTAGTTTGTATTGAGCTCTAAAGAGATAGGAAGCTCCCAACCCCAATTTCACCAAATACCCATGGGTCGGGACTTTAGTATTTTATTAAAAATGAACTTTAGCTAAGAATTCATTGTTCGTCCTATAGCTCTTATCCTCAGATATTAAGATTCTTACTGACTGTGGGGCACCTGGGTGGCTCAGTGGGTTAAAGCCTCTGTCTTCGGCTCGGGTCATGGTCTCAGGGTCCTGGGATCGAGCCCCGCGTCGGGCTCTCTGCTCAGCAGGGAGCTTGCTTCCTCCTCTCTCTCTGCCTACTTGTAATCTCTCTTTCTGTCAAATAAATGGATAAAATCTTTAAAAAAAAAAGATTCTTACTGACTGTTTAAAAATGTTAATGTGTCACATCTTAGCTTGCCACTTCTTGGCATTGAAACAGTCCTGAATTTGCAATCATCCTCCAAAGCCCACATTATACACTGCATTATTTATGTGACAAAGGAATTTGGATTTCCATTCAAATAGTTTTATCTACAAAGACAGGCAAAGGAGAGTTCTCCGGGACATAGCATACTCTAAGAAACATAATTTCCATGTTGTTTTGTTTTCTTTTGTAAAATGAGAGCTATAACTGATGCCAGTGAGCATCTGAGTTTAAAGATGATTTTATGAATATTAAAATAATAGTAATTAGTATATAATTTTCTTTCTTACTTGACTATTATTGATTAAAATGATACTCATGCTACTGTGTCATCTAAGGTTGATAAAGAAGTTTCTAAGGGTCTTACCATTTTTTATAAATGATTCATATCAGAAGTAACTATTATTTCATCAAGAATTTAGATTATCTTTTTAGTTTATTGATTTATGCAATTTGCACTTAAAATTTAAAAAAGGAAAATCGAGATTTGTTCTTTAAACAGCTCCTATTTATAGTAATCGTTAGTCATTAGTCATAATTATTTATTTATTTTAAAATGTTTTTACATTAGTTCAATATAGTTCAACGAATTGACTTTGTGTCTCTAACCTTTAGAGCTGTTCAGTATGACTCCTTTAAATTTTGTCTTATCAAGTAATATGATAGCTCAGCATGTTTGCTGAGTAAACTTTGTTAAGACCTAACAAATTCTTAGCAGAAAAAAAAATGGTGCTTAATTAGATGAATGTTTGAGAAATAATGTGCTGTACCGTTCATGTATAAGAACCACACCATCAACATCGGTATTAAGTTTTGAGGTTTGAGGATCCCTTCATAATTCCCAAACCTCAACACCCATGTGTGCACAGAGAGGCACACACATGAGCACACACACACGCTCACACACAATGTGATGTTCATGAGAAAATATCCTCCTTATTCAGATGACTGTTGTGTTGAACAGGGATAGCCTTGTGGCCACAAATCGCTTTAGTCTAATCAGTTGTACTGACTAGTTCAAAAACTCTGAGGATAGTACAGCTTAAAAAATCTTAGACTGAATGGCACCCTTCTCCCGGATTTTCTCATGGTCAAACAGATTCCCTCTTAGGATCAAACTCCAAGCCTGGAGATCTGAGTTGTACTGATCTCTGTGGACTTCTTATAAAAAATGACAGGACTGGACCATTGGACTTTTAGAGTCATTTGATTTTATGATATTTGCATGTTTTATAATTAGCACATGATGCATTGCCTCTAGATGGTAATAGCAGCCATAAAGTTAAGAGATTGTCAATTGGGGTCAAACAAATCTGGGTGTAAATTCCAACTCTGCCCATTACTAACTGTGTATTTGAATTGGTGTGTCATTTCACCATTTCGGCTGTAGTTTCTATATTTATAAAATGGGACAGTAATCCCCATCTGTCAGCCTTTTTCCTGAGGATTAAATGAGATAATGTGTGGAAATGCTTAGCTCACTAACAAGTAATGGCTAGTACTGTGAAATGGTAGCATGACTTGGGATCCATATCTAGAAAAATACAAAAATAGGAAGAACTTTTCTCTGCCTTTGTTTTTTGTGTGGATTTTTATTTTGGGGGGGGTCATTATGCTTCCCATTGGAGTTCTATGTGTAAACAGATGTCAAATAAGAGAACACTCACAATTTTATCTTTAAATTTTAACATTTGCATTTATATAAAATTAAAATGAAATTTTAATTTACATAACATTTAAACAATTCTTAAAATTCAAATCAACTTGTTGCAGGTAACGACGAGAGGCACATCCATACAGCGACTTTGCAGCAAATAAAAACTGTGACAGACCAAGCAAAGCAAAATGAAGACAACACTGCCGCTCCGCAGCCGGCCGGGAGGACCGAGGCGTCACTGCCACCAGCAGCGAGGACACAGAACTTCGTTCCAGAGCTGGCGAGACCCCAAGAGCCCTCCTTTCACTCGGGAGTCCTGGGAGCAATGTCCCAGCAGGATGATCGCGCCCAGATCTTCCTGTGGAGCTTCCTGCTGTGGTCTGACACCGTAGAGATGGTGCGCGTGGCCGGCCACTCCGCCGTGTATAAGTCGGGCTGGCTGTACCCAGTCTACATATTCAGTTTTATTTCTCTCCTTCGAATTATATTAACTCCTCAGAACCCTCTTCTGAATTTCCTGGGCATCCTTCTCCAGGATTTACCCTTTATTTTTGTTAGACTTAGTTTGATCATTGCCCTGGGAACTATCACACCCGTATTGGGCCTTTGTAAAAACATACTAGTGACTCTCTCTTATGGGTACTTCAATTACTTAACCAAATTCAGGGCTTTCTCTACGTTGGAAACGTCTTCATTTTAAAGAGAAAATGTAATATAGTCAAACCTTTTCATGATGCGTGTGTACACATTTGTAATTTTTTTCTGTAATTTTTATACTATATAAAGGAACGAGGAATAGATTGTAGAGAATACACTATTTTTTTAATAACTGTAGCATATCACTTTTTAAAAAATGTATTCAAGCGATGTTAAATTTAAGCAAAGTTTTATTCTTATGTTAACTCTCCTGGGTCTGTAGAAAATCTTAGTCATTTTAGTCAGTTATGTATACCACACTTTTTCTCAGAACACTCTCCGTTAAAGCCTTAAAAAAATTAGAACATGTTTTCCCACTAAGTTAGCCCGAAAATGAGATTCTTAAAANTTTTTTTTTTTTTAAAGATTTTATTTATTCATTTGACACAGAGAGAGATTACAAGTAGGCAGAGAGGCAGGCAGAGAGAGGAGAGAGGAGGAAGCAGGCTCCCTGCTGAGCAGAGAGCCCGATGTGGGCCTCCATCCCAGGACCCTGGGATCATGACCTGAGCCGAAGGCAGCGGCTTTAACCCACTGAGCCACCCAGGCGCCCCGAAAATGAGATTCTTAAAAGAATTAATTAGATAGAACTATTTTCTTAGAAAATATACCTGAAGTTCTTAAATAATTTTTAGATTATACTTTTTAACAACTTGAATTGTAGTTTTAGGGTCTTCTTCAAACATGGGATTATGTTCTTTAATCCACTGTGGCAAGTAACTTTTATGGAATCGATGGATTTCAGCATAAACAGTAATTCAGTTTAACAGATATTTGGTTCAGTTTCAGGCACAGCTCTTTCACTAGTACTGAAGTATTAATGTAAATACTTTTTAATGTAATGAAGTCCAGGTACCTCTCTAATACCTAGATAAAGTTTTATAATAGGAAGAAGCCATACATTGAAGATGTGGATTTCAAAGAATATTTTGTTTGTGGGATTTCAGACCATCCTAAAAACAGTCGCGAGCCCTGTTTAGAATTAAAATTTCAGCTTATGAATATAGTAGCAAATGCTTTAGTGTTTTAGGTGATAATATATAATGAATATCTTGATGTTAAGTGATTAGATACATAATTATGAAATTTTCTTTCACTATTTTGGGACACCCTTGGATATTCAGCTGCCTAAAAAATTTGAGAGGCTTATGCATGCAGAGTAATGTTTTAAACTAGCTAGTCTCCTCAATGATCTGTGGCAACAAGTAGCTTAAGGATGGATAACTGAACTTACACCCCAAACTCCCCAGTCTCACTGGTCCCTGGTGCTTTATGTTTTTTCCTCACACTATAAGAAAAGATCTATTCATAGTTATTAAAAGCTTAGCTTCTGGCTTTATGGCTTGAGGCAAGTTCTTTGACCACAGTAAGCCCTGATTTCCACATCTAAAACAGGAGACTAATAACAGTATCTTAATAAGTCAGAATGTACTCTAAGAGAGTTGACAGGATTACATGAGGTAGGAAATGCTCTCATGACATTGTCTGGCAAACAATAATAACCTGATAAATTCTAAATATTTCAAATGCACCAAATCCCAGAGAAACAAGTAGCTAAATGCATTGTTTTAATTTTCCTGTCTCGCTCTTTGCTGCCTCCCTGTTTACTGTCTGGGAATAAAAATGTTAACCATACATTTGTGAAAAATAATATGTAAAATCTTAAGATTACCTCAGGTTATAATTTTTCATTAAGTAGTGTTAGATTCAAAATGAGCAAATATACAGATTAAACTTGTGACTATTGATCCATCAGGCATTTGTCCCTCTTGAGTTTTGATAGGTCCTAATTACAGCACTCTCTTAAGACTTTCATTATGGATTTGCTTTTTTGAGTTCCCCATTAATGTTTAAGTCCTTAATCTTGTTTACAAATGCATCTCTCACCTCATCTGTGAAGCCAACAGGAACTTATAATACTTATAACTCTTAAAAATGAAAATTGAAATCATTTCTTTCAAATTATGTTATAATAATCTTTTTTAATTAAGGAAAACCTATGGTGAAGTAGTTGATTTGTAATGTTCTTAAATATGAAAATATTTCACATACATTTATACTGGAATTTATAGAGTGAAGAGTGCTCAGACTCTAAAGTATTACTTATTTGAATTTAGAATGCATTTTGTGTCTAATATTTGAATATGGATGTACCTGATATACTGGAAGTCACAACACTATACAAATAGTAAAGTCATGTACATGTAGGAGGAGGGATTATTGAGTAACTAATTTAATTTAATATTTTATTTCTAGAGTATACACATGTTTATAAAGTTTAAGTCTATTTTTTTGGTTCAATGCTTTTCAGTATTTTGTTTAATTAAAATTTTTTTAATTGAAGAAGAGTTGATATACAGTATTAATTTTAGGGGTATAACATAGTAATTTGATATTTACATACATTAAAAAATGATCACTGTAATGAATCGAGGTACCATCTGTCACCATACATAGCATTTACAATATTATTGACTACATTCCCTATGCTGTGCTCTATACCCCCATGACTTATTTATTTTATAACTTGAAATATGTATCTTTAATCCCCTTCACCTATGTCACCCATCCACACATACCCTTCCCCTCTGGTGATTACCAGTCTGTTCTATGTATCTAAGAGTCTATTTCTGTTTTGTTTGTTCATTTGTTTTGTTTTTTAGATTCCACATATAAATGAAATCATACAATATTTGTCCTTCTCTGTCTGACTTATTTCACTTAGTGTAATACCATCAAGAACCATCCATGTTGTTGCACATGGCAAGATTTCATTTTTTATGCCTGAGTCTTATTCCATTGTAATATATATCACATTTTTAAATTTATTCATGTGTTAATGGACACTTGGTCTGCTTATGTATCTTGGTTATTGTGAACAGTGCTTCAATGAACATAAGGGTGCACATATCTTTTGGAATCAGTGTTTTCATTTTCTTCTGATAAATACCTAGATGTGGAACTGCTGGATTGTATGGTAGTCTTATTTTTAATTTTTTGAGGTACCCCCATACTGTTTTCCATAATGGCTGTACCATATCACATATATTTCCACCAACAGATGTAGGTTCCTATTTCTCCACATTCTTATCCACGCTTATTATTTATTTTCTTTTGGATACTAGCCATTCTGATTGGTGTGAGGTGATGTTGTAGTTTTGATTTGCATTTCCCTGGTTATTAGTGATGTTGAGCATCTTTTTGTGGTCTGTTGGCCATCTGTATATCCTCTTTGGAAGATGCCTCTTCACCTCCCTCCTTTGCACATTTTTTAATTATATTGGGGGTTTTTGTTGTTGTTGTTGTTTTGATGTTGACTTGTAATAGTTCTTTATGTATTTTGGATATTAACCCCTTATCAGATACATCATTGGCAAATATATTCTCCTGTTCAGTAAGTTGCATTTTTATTTTGTTGGTTTTGTGCCTGTTCATTTCATGGCTTTGTGCAAAAGCTTTTTCATTTGATGTAGTCCCATTTGTTTAGTTTGCTTCTGTTGCCCTTGCCTGGGGAGACAGGTCCAAAAAAAAATATTGCTAAGACCTATGTCCAAGAGTTTACTGCCTCTGTTTTCTCTTAGGAATTTTATGGTTTCAGGTCTTAAATTTATGTCATTAATTCATTTTGACTTTATTTTTGTATACGGGTTGAAAAGTGTCTAGTTTCTTTCTTTTCCATGTAGCTGTCCAGTTTTCCTAACATTATTTATTGAAGAGACTGTCTTTTTTCTCATCATGGATTCTTGCCTCGTTTGCCATAGATTAATTGACCATATAGTTGTGGGTTTTTTCCTGGGCTCTCTATTTTATTCTGTTGGTTTGTGTGTCCATTTTGTATGTGTGTGTGTGTGCATGTGTGTGTGTGTGAGTACCATGCTGTTTTGATTATTAAAGTTTTGTAGTATGCTTTAAAGTCAAGGAGCATGATGGCCTCCAACTTTGTTCTTTTTCAAGATTGCTTTGGTTATTCACGGCCTTTTTAGCTTCCATACAAATTTTAGGACTATTTGTTCTATTTCTGTGAAAAATGCCATTGGTATTTTGATAGGATCACATTGATTCTATAGATTGCTTTAGGTAATATGGATATTTTATATCCAATTTTAACAATATTACTTGTTCCAATTCATAAGCATGGACTATATTTCTATTTATTTGTGTCTTCTTCAATTACATTCATCAACATCTTATAGTTTTCAGAGTACAAGTCTTTCACTTCCTTGGTTAAATAGGTATTTTAAAAAAGCTTCTTCTTTGCTGATTTGGATGGCTTTTATTTCTTTTTGTTGTCTGATTGCTGAGGCTAGGACTTCTAGTACTATGTTAAATAGCGGTGGTGATAGTGGATAGCCCTGCCATGTTCCTGACCTTAGGGGAAATGCTCTCAGTTTTTCCCCATTAAGAATGATAATCACTGTGGGGTTTTCATAGATGGCTTTGATGGTATTGAGGTATGTACCCTCCATCATATATATATACATATACATATGTGTGTGTGTGTATATATATATATCTCCCATATATCCCATATATGGTATCACTTCTCTCTCGAATTATCCCCTGATGGTCAAGTAGTCATTTATATCTCTTTTTCTCAGCTTCTTTATTCTCCATCATTTGGTCTTCTATATCTCTAATTCTCTCTTCTGCCTCATTTAGCCTAGCAGTAAGAATCTCTATTTTTGATTGCACCTCATTAATAGCTTTTTTTATTTCAACTTCGTTAGATTTTAGTTCTTTTATTTCTCCAGAAAGGGATTTTATTTCTCCAGAGAGGGACTTTGTAGTATCTTAAATACTTTTTTCAAGCCCAGCTAGCACCTCGATAATCGTTATTCTGACATCTTACTAATGTCCATATTGATTAGGTCACTAGCTGTTGGTACTGCCTCTTGTTCTTTTTTTTTTTTAAGGTGAGTTTTTCCACCTTGTCATTTTATCCAGATAAGAATGGATGAATGAGGAAGGAGCGGCAAGATGGTGGAGGAGTAGGAGACCAATTATCATCAGGTCCTAGGAATTCACCCAGATAGCTATCAAACTATTCTGAACACCTACAAATTCTACCTGAGATCGAAGAGAAGAAGAGCAGCAATTCTAGGAACAGAAAATTGACCGCCTTCTGGAAGGTAGGACGTGCGGAGAAGTGAATCTGAGACGACGGGAAGATAGACCCGGGAGGCAGGGCCGGCTGCCAGCAAGGGAGCGAGCAGCGGAGCACAGACTCGGAACTGTTAGAAGTCGGCTCCACTAAGGGACGTCGCCACAGAGGCCAAGCGGGGGGTGAAGCCCCTGCAGGGACAGTGTGGTCTCAGGACCCACGGGGACACAAAAAGACCAGGGG
>LNAC01001251.1:0-34524 GCA_002007465.1 Ailurus styani
ATTCCTGGGACCTGATGATAATCGGTCTCCTACTCCTCCGCCATCTTGCCGCTCCTCTGTTGACTCCATAGTGTCCACTTTCATCTCTTATTACAGTCTTTGGTTTAAAATCTACTTGTCTGATACAAGGATGTCTACGTCAGCTTTCTTTTGATGTCCATTACCATTATAAGTTCTTCTCTACCCCCTCATTTTCAATCTGGAGGTGTCTTTGGGTCTAAGATGAGTCTCCTAAACAGCATATCAATGGTTCTTGTTTTTTTAAATCCATTCTGATACCCTATGTCTTTTGATTAGAGCACTCTTCTGCTTCATTCATCCTTGTTTTTATGGCCTGCACTTGGGACTACATCTCTGTAATAGCATTTTTAAATTTCAGCCTCACTAGATTTTATTTCTTTTATCTTTATAGTAAGGGATTCTCTAGTGTATTCTATGCTTTTTTTTCAAGCCCAGCTAATATCTTTGTTGTTTTAAATTCTAGTTCAGATATCTTTGTTATAACTATTGATTAAATCCCTGGCAGTGAGTTCTTCCATTCTTTTGGGGGTGAATTTCTGTCTCATCATTTTGTCCAAAAAGAAAAAGAAAAAACAAACTGTTACAACAACAACAAAAACTAGAATCTGGGGTATATTTTGGTCTGTTTATTAAAAGAAACTACCTCCCCAAAAAAGAAAAACATATATACATAAATAAAAGAACATAAAAAGTACAATAAAAAACCAAAAAAAGTATACATAAAATAAAAATTAAAGAATAATATTAAAAAACTAAAATAAAAATATTTTAAAATAAAAAAATAAAAAAAGTAAAAAATAAAAATACAAAGAATGCTATATACTGTTTTCTCCAAGAGCTGAAGCTTTTCAGCCCTCTATGACCAGTAAATTTGGTGAGAGTGAGTCGTTTGTACTGGTCTTCTGGGGGAGGGACCTGCTGTGCTGATGCTGATTGTCAGGTGTACTTGCCCTAGTGGAAAAGCACCTCTGGTGTGCAGAGGGAGGACTTGGTGTAAGGGGTGTTGGACTCCACTAGGTGGTGCTGTTTTGCTCCCTGAAGGCTCTCTACACTGACGGGTGGGATGGATAGGGCTGCTCTGCTCTCCAGCCTGGCGCTGAAAATTCTCTTTCAAGCCTTTGTTGCCTGGCATTATGACTGTATATTTACAAACTAAGGCTCAATGGTACTTAAGTACGCAGCTCAGATGTGTTTACATAAATTGTTCATAATTATTGTCTTCAAAATTTTTCTGACTTCACCACATTCAGTTTGCTCGCTTGTGAAGACAATGAAGACAATCAAGAGAACTTTAATAGGTAACAGTCTCAGTATTCTCACCTTGGGAAGCTAAGCTTAGAAATGACTGAGGGGCACCCAGGTGGCTTAGTTGGTGGTGTCTGACTCTTGGTTTCAGCTTGCGTCATGGTCTCAGGGCTGTGAGATCAGTCTGAGTTGGGCTCCATGCTCCACAGGAGTCGGCTTTATTCTCTCTCTCTGTTCCTCCTCTTCCCTGTGCGCTCCTGCTCTCTCTCCCTCTCTCTCATGCTCATGCCCTTTCTCTCTAAGATGAATGAATACATCTTAAAAAAAATGACTGAAAGTGGAAAAAGAAAGGCATTATTTCTGGGAAGGAAGTGGAGTATTCTGACATGTAATTTTACCATTTCTTCCTAGCAGACTTTCCTTCATTTGATAGCTTAATCATTCAGGAAGCTTATTTGAATCATGGGCTATTTTTCAGGCATCCGTCCTAACTGGGCTTATGGATTGAGAGAGTGGTGGGTATGTAAGCAGATGGGTTCAGTACAATGTTCCTGGTGTGGCTCAGAGGGCACCTCCTGAGAAGAGAGCCATGTCTCATTCTGTTTTCTCCAGAATGAAGACGAAATGGAGCCAATAATGAAGTACCTTCACAGGGTTTCTGAAGATATCAGATGAAGGGGTATCTTAAAATATCTACATCAGGAGCCAAGATAAATCTTACACTTGCTAAAATCATTTCTTCCACTCCACTGCCTTGATTTTTCTTTCCAGGAAGGAAAATCGGCTCCTAGTCCTCACACCTGCAGAGATGCTCTGGCTCCTTCCCCAAAGTCGCCTCCAACATCTGGCTGGGGGCAGGTGGCCAGCTCACTGCCATTCTCAGGGCTCCTTGCATGGTTTTTCAGGAGGAGTCTGTAGTCTAAATAAATGCATTTTCCATTTTCTCGTCTCTCGTCTGTAATTAATAGGGCATCTGCCACCGATAGGATGGCTTTTCCTGATCTGCCACTCTTCAGGAACTTCCATGCGGTGCATATATCCACGGCTCCCCTCCCAGACCTCACTTTGCACATCTGCTAGAACCAATCAGACTTGCACCTCTGGTCTTTACCACTTTGTCCACATGTATCAATATCCTCCAAGAGTCCTGCCTCCTCTGGCCTGTTGGGCACAGAACACCAGCCCAGTCCTTACCTTGATCTGGAAACCTCCCCACCCCGAGATGTCTAATTCACTCACCAGCCTTAGGCTGGCTGTCCAGGAGCAGATGACATGAGCTGCACAATAAAATGCAGCTTGTGGGTCCAGGGTTGGGCTTGTTTATCCTCTCTTGTGGACCCCTGGGGGGAGCACTTAGACTAGGGCTCCAGGGACAGAGCCAGTCTCCACCAGCCTCACCTTCTTCCCAAATAGGCTGGGTCTCTCAAACCATTTCCCATCTCCCTCCCTTCCTCCTGATCCTCCTCTTTCTTGCTTCTTTCAAGATGCTCTGATAGGAAAGCCTTTTCCATCTAATCTAGCCTCGCTGGAGGCCTATTTTAATGAATGTTAACTCATTTCCAACAGGAATATAAATAGTTATAATTAATATGTACCAATAATTTATAAGTTTGTGCTCTTCATGAAAAGGATCATGTTGACGTTTTCTTAAGTTTCTCTCTCTCTCTCTCTCTCTCTCACACACACACACACATGCATACAATGGAATATTAGCCGTAAAGAATGAGATCCTGCTATTTGTGACAAATGCATGAACCTAGAGGAGTATTATGCTAAGTGAGATGAGTCAGATAGAGAAAGACAAATACCATATGATTTCAGTTATATTGGAAATCTAAAAAACAAAACAAAAAGAAACAGGCCTGTAAATACAGAGAACAAACTGGTGATTGCAAGAGTGGAAGGGAGAGCAGGATGAGCAAAATGAGTAAAAGGGAGTGGGAGGTACAGGCTTCCAGTTATGGAATGAATAAGTCACAGGGATAAAAGGCACAGCATGGGGAATAAAGTCAATGGTATTGTAATAGCACTGCATAGTGACAGATGATAGCTATACTTTCAGTGCATAGCATAACATATAAGCTTGTCGAATCACTGTTGTACACCTGAGACTAATGTAACATCATGTGTCAATATTTCAATAAATAAACTTTTAAAAATAATAAAGAGCTTAGGATAAATGAATATGAGACCGTGTAGAGCGAGAACACAGGGCATAAAATCACAACATCTGACAACCGTAAAAGCAAGGGTTTTGCTTTCTTTTTTTTTCTTTTTTTTATTATGTTATGTTAGTCAGCATACAATACATCATTATTTTTGATGTCATGTTCCATGATTGATTGTGTGTAACATCCGGTGCTCCATGTAATCTGTGTCCTCCTTAAAACCCATCACCAACCTGGTGAAGAGTTTTGCTTTAATTGCTTTATAGCTTAAACCTGAACTGTTCTAGTTATACTGTAGGGACATAATAAATACACGTAAATTGCTGGTGGCAATGAAAATTGGTACAAGCACTATGGAGGAAATCTAAATCTAACAAGTCTACAAATGCACTTAACCTTTGACCATGGTAGTTACACTTTTAGTAATTAACCATAAGATTTATCAGTTGAATTATCTAAATGAAGAGAGAGTAAAAGAACAGGAAAAAAAAAGATCCTTAGGTATTATTGCTGGAACAATGCCAAAAGTTCTAACATGTGTCGTTGGGGTCCTAAAATGAAATGAGAGAGAGAAGATTGGACAGAAGAAAATTTTGAAAGAATTACTGAAAATTTCCAAATTAGGTAAAGATCATAACTTTGCAGATTCAGAAAGATTAGTGGATCACAAAGAAGATAAAAACAAAGAAAGCTATGCCTTGGTGCATCACAATCAAACTGAAAAGAGAAAGATAGCCAAAGGCAGCAGGGAAATGAAATTAAAGATGTGTCTAAGGTAATCAAGATTCACAAGCTTTCTTCCAATTGCTAAGTATATTCATTTGCATACTCTTAGCAGAATTAAACATCATTGTTCATGACTGAAATTTGAAACTTATGAAAACTTCCAACATGAAGAACACAAACTTTTAAATTCTCCCTAACATATATATCTCACATCATTATCCATTTATCTATTGGTGGATACTTGGGTTGCTTCCATATCTTGGCTATTGTAAATCTGCAATAAACATAGGGATGCCTATATCTTTTTGAATTAATGTTTTTATTTTCTTTGAGTGAATACCAGTAGCCGAATTACTGGGGATCACATAGTCTTTCTATTTTTGATTTTTGGAGGAATGTCCATACCTTTTTCAACAGTTTCTGCACCAATTTATCCTAAGCTTTTTAAGTGGCTACTAGCCTCCAAGAAAGCCTAATGGAAGTTGCAAGGGCCATATTTCCTGAAATTCACACAACATTGTTCTATTAGTGAAAGCAAGTCAGAGAGCCCTCCCAGCTTCAAAGGAATGGGTAATAGACTGCATCTCAAGATGGGAGGAAATTGGCTTGTGTGTGCAGCCAAGGAAAGAATTATTGGCAGCTTTTCTTGCAGAGTGTCAACCACATTTGACAAACTGTCAGACTGACAAATGTTCAAAAGCTTGATACCAGACTCTGCCAGCAAGATTATGAGGAAGAAAAGCACTCGCATACACTGCTAGCATAAAGTAGGAAGCTAGAGGTGAATTGTTTAGGATAGTGGAAGCACCTGGATCAAGGCTACTGAAGGATTCATGAGGCATTTGAGAAATTATCTAGAGGGACCCTTGGGTAAACAATCAATGGCTCTAGTATATAGAACTTCACTTGTACGTTGGATCCCAATTCCTGAGCCTCTTAGCTTCTATTTTCTTACAGTAGAAGAACCATTCCTTGACCTCCAAAGTATCCAATGAGTACCACGGTCTGTAGGCTGGTCCTCTTCAGGATCCTGTTTTGCTTCAGATTCATCTCCTTTTCTCGACTGTTGTTTTATGAGGATCGATGAACAGCTGGCCACCAAACTTCAGTAGTATTATCATTGTCTAGTTTTAGTCCTTCCATCTCTTCCAGGAGGATAGCTTTTCTCAGGGGTGTGTGTTCTCCAAGTGGTTGTATGGCCACAGAATGACCTGCTGGTAGGTGTCCTCAGCAGGCAGGTCCTCATAAGCCTTTACTGGCACTCCTTTCACAAGAATGATTTTTAGTTGTTTCACCATGACTTAGAGAGTTGTGCAGGAACAAAAGGAGGAGTGGATTTTCCTACTACAGAAATAAAATGCAGAGATGAAGAGAGTAGAACTCAGAGGGGGAGGTGACTATATTTACACTTATTCACTATGTGCTCAGTTTTGAGTAAGACATCGACTGAATGCAGACATGCTGATGGTTGTCTATCTGTGAACTTCATATCTTGAATCCCTGAACTTCCCACTACCTGAGTTCTACACCAAGCTCCTCTCCTGAGAGTGGAGATGAGGATGTCATATTCACACAGAGAGGGCATGGAAGCGGGGGGAAGCCCAGTATATGAGAACAACTTAATTGCCTTATAGTTAATTTTATAAACAAATAAAAATGTGTTGATAGTCTTCTAATGACCTCCACAATGATATGTATTATATGTATTAGGATGGATTTCACTAGTAAATTATATACATAATCGTTGTTTACTATTGTATGCCATTTTGAATTGATGCTTTTTCTTTTACACTGCTTATGTATTACTTCTATAATCAAGCATTTATAATCAGGACAAAAACAAAGGAAGAAAAGAATATGCAGAAAAGTGACTATAAATTACCGATCCTGGTGATGGTGTATTTTACATTAAAATTCG
Source organism: Ailurus styani (assembly GCA_002007465.1). NCBI lineage: Eukaryota > Metazoa > Chordata > Mammalia > Carnivora > Ailuridae > Ailurus > Ailurus styani. The sequence goes on from LNAC01001251.1 coordinate 6,079, forward strand.
AATGGCTTTTTCTGGTTCTAGTCAGCCAAAGGAAATAGTGCTTTCCTAACAAATATAATTTACATGTAGCTCCAAAGTATGCATGTCATACATATTCCTTTAGCTAAAGACTCCAAAATACAAATTTTATCCCAGCACTGGATAAATTGAACTCTGAATTTTGTCTTAATTATGAAGAAACATTTTCTAGGAAGTGATGCCTGTTAAAGAAGTATCTGTTTCAAATAATGGAGAGTGTTGATTACACTGAATGTAATGCTTTTTGAAAGAAGTATAGGGATTTCTTAGAAGGAAATATTAAGTTAGGAGTGAGAGTGTCTGAGTATGGAAAGCCACAAAGATGCACACATAAAATTTGAGGATAGAGCTCAGATAACAGGGAAGGTGCCAGAGGACCAGGCATCGAGAGAAAAAGGTGGTAGGAAGTAAGCATAATGACTTGGCCCATGTGGGACTGTGGGTTTGTTGGTGGAGTCAGAACCCAAGGGCACTGGGGCCTTGGAATAAAAGTGACCTCCTGAGTCTCACAGAGATCACTCTGTAGTCTAATCTGCAGCTCACTAAATTTCCTCCAGTTACTGATTTCATTTCTGCTTTGAAAGACTTAGTCTGAAGCTGATGACTGATTTTGTCATATGTGAGGTGAGATTCTAGGAGTAGGGGAGAGTAGAGCTATATAATAGAAGTCCTTACTGGCCTAAGGTAATGGAGGTGATTTCGAATGTTGGAATTTCAGGATCTTTGTTTGGAGTCTTGTGAACAGACTGTAGAGGAGACCCACTGGCCAACATTTGGACTGATAGGGCAGAAATAATAGATGGTAGGTTCTCAATGGACTTTTAAAGTCTCATTTGGATTCCAGAAATTGAGTACTCAAAGGAAAGCCTTGCTTTGGTCACTTATCTTAAATCTCTCTTTCCTGGTCTCCTTCCCTCCTACCTCCCCTCCTACTGTTTGCCCTTCCTTCTGTGCTACACTTTAGGTACATTGATGAAAGGACATGCCCCATCCATCAAGGAATTCAAAGGTTGTTAGAGATGCTGGATAGATAAGAAAGTCATTTCTGATTAATGAGACATGTTTTCTAATATTTAGAAAGCTGGATCATGTAGACAAAACCCTGCTGCGCTTGGCAGATTCTAAGGGACTTTCTCTGTCCCGACCTCTGATTGTGTTTGATCTCCAGCTCTGTTCTTTTGTCATTAGGTCTATGGGGTTCTCATTGTTTTGGGTGCCACTTTTCTATTTCCTCCAGGAATGTGGCATTTCTTAGAAAAGTGTTATTTTCTTACAGTATCTGTGTGACCATGCAATGTACAGAAGGCAATTGTCCCTTGGAGGAAAAATCTCTATCAGACTGTCTGTGCCCCCTCAAATGCCAGCTTCCCTAGACTTTTCTCTCAGGAGAGCAGAGTCAGTTCAGTTGAGCCAATCTGTGTTCTCTTAGAGGATAATCTTGTGCCCAGGGAGAAGGGGAATATTTTAATTCAGAAATTAAATGAGAGAACGAGAGAGAAAGAGGGAGGGAGGAAGAGAGAGAAGAAAAGAGCACTTATGAACTTCAAATTTGTTAGATGAAGAACCTAGGTACTTTTAAGATGTCTTTTAATTTTATATTTGTGAATATTATACATATAGTTTAAAACCTCCAAAAGTCCTCTAAGTCTTTACCATAACAAGTTTCCCTACCTCACCTCACCTCTGATTCTTGCTCCTCAGAAAAAAATACTTTAACACTTATAACTACTTCTTTTATCATTTACTTCCATATATACTATTGTAATTTCTTGATTCTTATTTTAAGATCATTTTTATGTCATCCACTGACTTTTGTATATGGAAGGTGAGCATTTACCTTTCCTACATGTAAACTCCTCCCAACCAAATACATACATGCACATTCAGACACACGCAAACCTCCCTTTTCCTGATTTTATTAGTGATATATCATGATTTTAAGACGTATATTTATGTTTACATTATTGTGATTATAATAACTGAATTATACAGTGACATATGGTTACATTTCTATTCTTGTACAAAATTTTTTTTCTTCCCAGGAGTAAATAATTGTCTATTTTTCGTTTGCTTGTTTGCTTAATTTTTATGTGGCTTACTTTCCACTAGAAATATATATTACATTTCAAAACAAGCTTTTCCTTTTTCTCTTTGAGACTTTCCTTTAGGATCTCTACTCCCTTGATCCAGTCCAGACTCACGATACTCCAGAACTCTCCACAGTGGCTGACCTTCACCATTATTTGAGGTGGTCCCTCACTTCCTCACAACCATGCCCTCTCTGGCATTGTAGCACTTTGTTTTAGCAACCGTGTTGGAACCCATGTTTCTCTATTTTTGGTTCATTCCCTCACTTTGGTGTTATCTTCCAGTAACTTCTTTGAAAGGCTTAATGGGAGGTCAGTCTTTTGGGATCTTTGAAGGTCTTAAAGAACTTTTTACTCTTAAAAATTTTTATTTACTATGGTATAAAGTTCTGGATTTGAGTCATTTGGCAGGAAGTCTCCCTAAATAAATCTCATACCTACACATAGCACCTCAATTCGCTTTTTGAAGCCTCATTCTTAAAATGAATGGAAGATCTGGGTACATGGTATGTAAGCTAGCACTACTGGGCATAAATAAACAGAAGTTCATGGGGTTTCATTTTGTTCAGTACGCAGTCTTTAATTTTATCCTCTTCTCTGGACATGGCTGGGGTAGGGGGTAGTATGCTGAGTCCCCAGCCTTAACTCCATCAGAGAATAAACCTCCAGCCTTCTGATAGGTACAGAAAGTGGTACCTGGATAGACAGGTTGGGAAAAAGGATCCAGGAGTCTAGCTGATGTTTATATAGATTTTCAACCAATAATCTTTAAAAAGCCCATCCTTCTCTCTATTTAGAAAAGTTCCTGATACCTCTAATTTTTGAGATGATCTGGGTTCTACAGTGAAAATTAACTTGCTTTTTGTTTTCTACTCAAGCCTACTAGTTTTATTCCTTCTGCTTAGTCAATAGTCCTCTATCTGCTCTCAAAATGTTGTTTCTTTTCTGTTATTATCTTTTCTTCTGCTTCTTACATTTGTGATGTTTTTGTTATTTTACTGTTTTAATAGGGTATTAGGAAGAAACAGTGGCAAACACAGACATTTAATTAGATATATTTAATCAGAAAACTCAAGGAAAATATTTATATGTAATCTGCATTTCTCTTTCTCTATTAGGTGAAATTAAAGTCCACATTGGCCTGCCCCAGAAATGGCTAGCTTCAATCACACTGGTGTTAACCATGTAGTCTACCTGTTGGGCATTCCAGGCCAAGAAGACCTACACATGTGGATTTCCATCCCCTTCCTCATCTCCTATGTCTTTGCCCTCCTTGGAAATGGTCTGCTCATCCTCATTATTCTCCTCAAGAGAAGTCTCCATGAACCTATGTATCTTTTTCTCTGCATGCTGGCTGGAGTTGACATTGTCTTTGCCACAACCACAGAACCCAAGGCATTGGCCATTTTCTGGTACAATAGTAGGGAGATCTCTCTTAATAGCTGCATTGCCCAGCTCTACTTCCAGCATTCCTCCTTTATTTCTGAGTCAGGCATCTTGCTGATTATGGCATTTGACCGCTACATTTGACCACTGAGGCACACTGTGATACTCACGCACTCTCTGATAGGAAAACTTGGTGTGGCTGTTTTCATGAGAGCACATTGTACAATTTTTCCCATGATATTTCTTCTGAAGAGGCTGACTTTTTGCAGAGATAACATCCTACCACATACATTCCGTGAACACATTGGTTTGGCCAAGTATGCCTGTGATGATATCCATGTAAATATCTGGTATGGATTTTTTGTTTTAATGTCAACAGTGATCCTAGACATTGTCCTCATTTTTGTTTCCTATACTCTGATTCTCCATGCTGTCTTCCGTATCCCTTCCCGAGATGCTCGCCACAAAGCTCTCAACACATGTGGCTCCCATGTCTGTGTCATGGTCCTTTTTTATGGGCCTGGGATCTTCTCTGTTCTCACTCAGTGCTTTGGCCATCACATCCCACTCCATGTCCACATCCTGTTGGCCAATGTCAGGATGCTTGCTCCACCTATGCTGAATCCCATCATTTATGGGGTCAAAACAAAACAGATACGAGACCAGGTGCTTTATGTGTTGTTTCCAAAGCAGAAATGACTGTGGGGATGGCAGAGACTGGTTTCTCAGAAACTTTCGTCCTTTGTGAGATGTACTTTCACAGCAGTGAACCACAGAACTAGAAATGAGTCCTTAGCAAAAATAGTTCCTTGAGTTATGGGCCTGAGAGCAACTTACCTAAGACTGTGAGACCTGCTCCCCTAGTCAATCTGAAAACCATGCCTGTGCGTTGACTGAGATACTTACAGCCCATTATTTGGGGAAGGGACAGGTTTCTCTGTAGTAGTCATGTATGACTGTAATATTCAACTCAATTTTGGGAACAGACAATATAATATTAAGTCTCATTTAGGTAAATTGTAAGTTTTCTGTCTTGAGCTATGTCAAGTCCTGAGACCTCTCATCACATGCCTGGACACCTATGTAAAACCTTCATCCCTTCATATGCTTTCTCAAATATAATGGGCATTAAGAGGACTTAAGACAACTGTACTCCTAACTTTTGACATTTTGGGAGTTGTTTCTCAAAAATCATCCCTCTCAGATGGTACAGAATAAATTCAGACTTCCTTTCAAGTAACGCTTTCCACATCCCTTTCACACATTCTGTGCTTCAGTCTCAAGGAACTGTCTATCTCTAATTTCTCCATGTTCAGTCATGTTGTCTTGGTACATTTTCCCTAAGTGATTCATGTACCTGGAATGACCTCTCCTGTCCTTGACCTTTTATTTTTTAAAATATTAAAAAAAATTTGAAAATCTGAGTGTGCACATGAGTAGGGGGGGAGAGGCAGAGGGAGAGAGAGAAGCAGACTCCCCACTGAGCAGGGAGCCCAAAGCAGGACTCAGTCCCAGGACCCTGAGATCATGACCTGAACCTAAGGCAGATGCTTAACCAACTGAGCCACCCAGGTGTCCCTGTCCTTGACTTTTTAATAAATACCATTTATTCATCTTTCAAGGTCTAGCTTGGTGTCATCTACTCAGTGAGGTCTTTATAACCACCTCATCTCAAGTAGCGATATGACTTCCCCCATGAGATGGTACTATATTGTTTTACTTCTTTTGAAACATTTACTTCATTTTTTATATAAGTATTCCATAAAGAAATAAGAAAATGAAAATTGCATATGATCCCACCACCCAAAGAAATTTAATGTTACCATTTTGGTGTAGAATCTTCCAGATTTTATACATAACTCTAACTCCAACAACTATAACCATACATGCATATTCAGAACTTAGACATGATTCTGTAATTCAATATTATCATATAGGCCCATAGTCTATTTTTAAATGACAACACATTTGGAAGTCTATGTTAATGACTATATTTTGTCTCTTGATCATTTACTTAAAAATGCTTAAATCCTTTTTTACAATAGCTGAGGTAGTATGTGTTTGTTTATTTATTTATTTTTAAAGATGTCATTCATTTGAGGGAGAGAGGGAATAAGTGATGGGCTGAGGGGAGGAAGGGGCAGAGGGAGAGGGAGAAGTAGACTCCCTGCTGAGCAGGGAGCCTGATATTGGGCTCCATCCCAGGACCCTGAGATCATGACCTGAGGAAAGGCAGATGCTTAATGAACCGAGCCTCCAAGGTGCCCCTCATCCTTTTATTTTTTAATATGTATATTTTTGTAATCATTAACAATATAAATGCTGTGCTAGGGGCATTTTTGTGTATAAGATTTATCTATTTTTTGTGCTTTGCATATTTTCAGCCTTAAAAATAATCACTAGGTTAGGAGCATGAAGACTTTGGTCTTCTCTGGCACATTGAATAAAAGCATCTAGGGAAGTTATTAATTTTCATCAGAAATACATGAAAGTGTCAAAATTTATTGTACCCCCTACTAGTATTTAGTAAGTAGTTCTATTTTTAGAACTATCTGCCATGCACAGAGTAAAACCATTTTTCAATGTTCTTTAATTTGAATTTATTTAGTTAATAGATACATTGAACAATTCTTATAGATATTATATTTCTTTGTGGATTAATAGTAACAACCATTTATTGAACCTATGCAAAACTTATGTCATACTTTATCTTATTGAATCTTCACATCAAACTTGTTATTGCTTTTATTTTACCCATTTTGCAGATATAATTCAAAGGTCAGTGAGAATATATAACTTCCCCAAAGTATTAATATTATTTTCTCAGATTGTTTAAATTATAAATTCTGTAATTTTCTTTGGTTGGTTTGGTTGGCTTTTGTTTTACCTAAAGAAATAGAGTATAAAATATTTTCAAACCCATCATTCTTTTCCTTTGTGGGTTTTATTGTTTTAATCTTAGACTATTTTCTTCACCCTATGATCTATTATTTTTATATTTCTTCTAGTTTCTAATGGCATACTTTCCATATTTAATCTTTCAAGAAAATAATAAGTTAAGCAAAAGAAAGAAAATTTCAATGACCAATAATAAGAAAACTGGGACTTAATTTTTAAATTTTAGTATGTTTTTCAGTTTTTATATGATTGTCTTTCTGCATATATGATACAGTTAACTTTTTTCTGTTACATGTTTGTCACTCAGTAAAAAATGGTGCAAATTTTCTAATGTTTTATGACTTAAAGAACAGGTAGAGGGGCGCCTGGGTGGCTCAGTGGGTTAACTCTGCCTTCGGCTCAGGTCATGATCTCAGGGTCCTGGGATTGAGCCCCGCATGCTGAGCAGGGAGCCTGCTTCCTCCTCTCTCTCTGCCTGCCTTTTTGCCTACTCATGATCTCTCTCTGTCAAATAAATAAATAAAAACCTTTTAAAAAAAGAGTAGGTAGAATAAGCTTATTGTACTGTTCAAGCCTTTATACATACCAATTTAAAAATGATTCGGTAATTACTGGGGAAAAGATTTAATTCCTCACAGTGATTATTTGCCAGTTTTTTGTAATTCTTGTAATTTTTTTCTCTGAAACAACTGATCTTTGAAGCAACAGTTTTGAGATTGTTAGGATATTGTTCAGTGGGCTATGACTATAGCTACATAAGTTTTCTGCTGGTTAGTGTTCTTTTAGTGACCCATCTAAAAGATGGGTTCTTTAGCGACCCATCTTTTACTCCCAAGCATTTTGTGCTCATGATTTGTTGATGTTCTTTAAATGTTAAACTGGATTTTTTTGTTTCCATATCTGATAATCTTTGATTTTTAACTGATATATATAGTCCAATTTTATTTATTTCAGATTTCTTATTTTTATTAGTTCCAGAGGTAGAACTTAGTGATTCATCAGTTGCATATTAACACCCAGTGCTCATCACAAGTGTCCTCCTTAATGCCCATCACCCAATTATCCCATCCTCCCACCCACCTCCCCCCCAGCAACCCTCTGTTTCCTAGAGTTCAGCATCTCTTATAGTTATATTTCTTATGAATTTAAGATAATGTTTTAAAAAGGTGATTGTTCTGTCTCTATCCTGAAGATTGTTTAGCCTGTCTTTTTGCATCTCTTTGCTTCTATCTCCAAGTTTCTAAAGATCTTTTTAGTTCTTTTTAACAAGCTGTTTAACCAATCCACTGAATTTTTTAATTTCATGAATTGCATTAAAAATTAACAAGTATTATTTTTTAGAATAGTTTTAGGTTTATAGAAAAATTGAGTGGAGAGTACAGAGTTCCTACACACATCCTTTCCTCCTCAGTTGCTTAGAGAGTTTCTCTTATTTTTAGCATCTTGCATTTGTGTGATACATTTGTTACAACTAATGAACTAATACTGATACATTATTGTTAATAAAAGTTCATAGTTTACATTAACACATATTCTTTGTGTTACACACTTCTATGGGTTTTGAAAAATGTATAATGACATATATTCACCATTATAGTATCATACAGAGTATTTTTAATGCCCTAAAAATACCCATGCGCCCCCTATTTGTCCTTCTCTTGCTCATCTTGAATTCCTGGAAACCACAATTTTTTTTTTTACTATGTCTATAGTTTTATCTTTTCTAGAATGCCATAAGGTTGGAATTCTACAGTGTGTAAACTTCATGCTGCCTTCTTTCACTTAGTGTTATGTACTTAAGTTTCCTTCACGTTTTTGGGGGCTTGATATGTCATTTCTTTATATTGCTGAGTAGCATTCCATTGTATGCATGTGCTAGAGTTTGTTTCCTTATTCACCTGTTCAGAGATATTTTGGCTGCTTTCAAGTTTTGGCAGCTATGAATAAAGTTTCTATAACATCTGTGTGCAAATTTTTCTGTGGACATAAGTTTTCAACTTGTTTGGGTAAATACTAAAAAACATGATTGCTACATCATATGGAAAGAGTATGCTTAGCTTTTTAAAGATTGCCAAATTGTTTTCCAAAGTGGCAGTGCCATTTTGCATTTCCACCAGCAATGAATGAGTCTTATTGATCCACAACCTCACCAGCATTTGGTGTCAGTGTATTGAATTTTAGCCATTCTAATAGTATAGTTGTATCTCATTATTTTAATTTGTAATTTTAAAGAAATATGATGATGTTGATTATCTTCTCATATGCTTATTTTCCATGTCAGTGGATTCTCCATATCAGATTTCTCATATTTTGTTTTCCTAGGCAGTACACATGCTGCAAATTTTACCCCAAAATAATGCTTTCGAATACCATGGTTATGAATGCTCATGGTAATCTTCCTTAGGAGTCCAGAGAACAAATGGAGGGATTATTCTTTGACAGGAGAGAGAACTCCTCCAATAAGGAGGAATGCATGGGAGCTTGTATGTTTTTATGTTCAGTGTCTTGAATTTGTGTGAGTTTCAAACTAATTTATTCTAATTTAGTAGGCGAGGTTTTTGCCAAGCGTAAAGAGCTAGTTTCTGGAATCAAGGTTGGAGCTTTGAATAGGGTGTACATATGAAATGTTAATTAGGTGGAGTGCAAGAGTTAGCTGATTTGAGCAAATGTGTAAGGTTGCTTGGCTCTGCTAATAGTCTAGGTTGGTAATCATTTTAGTGGCACCATTTTGATCTCCAGGTGACTAATCAACTATGGTGTTTTTTTTTTTGTTGTTGTTGTTGGACCAGATAGAATGGAGAAAAAGATTTGAAGGTATTGCTGGGAAACAGAGTGGTGGGGGGATGGGTTAGTCCGATGACGGGTATTATGGAGGGCATGTTTTGCAATGAGCACTGGGTGTTATACACAAACAATGAATCATGGAACACTACATCAAAAACTAATGAAGTACTGTATGGTGACTAACGTAAGGTAATAAAAAATAAAAATTGAAAGATTTGAGTACACTTAAAGGTATTGTAATGAAGGGCAACAGAATATAAAAGTTAAGAATGGAAATCATACAGAGTAGGTTGGAGGGTTAGAAAGGAAATTGTGGTATTGATAGACAGTATTGGTGAGGTTAGTAAGCAGATAGAGTCAGCGTATAGTTGGGCAAATAATTGTGGCTAGACAGTGGGATGTTTGAATTAGTAAACTTGGAAGTGGAGAAGGGATGTGGTTATGGGAATGCATAACTAAAGTAGAGCAAAAGGAAATGCAATTGAAATTAGAGGAGGAAATGGAAGCAAGAGCCCAAGGTGAAGAATTAGTTTTCCAGATGGACATTGAAATCCCTATGATATGAATGTAAAACCTGCAAGCATTTGTTTGTGAGGGAATTGAGAGGATCTTGAGACAGCTTTGAGTAATAAGAGAAGGTAGATAACGTGAGTCTCAAAGCAGCGTAAGCTCCTACACTAAAGTGAATGAGCGCCAGTCTGGAAAAAATTATTAAAGAAAAATTTCTATCAATAATAAAAAAATACTACATGGAAACAGAAACATTGCCATAACAATTCCTTCTTTGAAATAAAAATATTTAAATAAAATAATCCAGGGAAAAATGCAAATTTATCTGTAAATATGTTCATTATGGAATATTTTTAACAGAGAAAAACAGCAGCTTTTAAAATCTTCAATAATGGTGAAATGGTTAAATGTCACTAAGGTGGACTATTTAGTCACTCAAATTTTTCAGGAAATATTTGTAGACTACTATGCAGCATTGAGTCAGACTGGAGACAGATGCAGCTGAATTAAAGGAACTACATGGTTTACAGAACATTTGTTACAACTGGGAACATTTATGACCAATTGTACATTGAAAATTCCTATACTATGAAATAAAGCATGTAACAAGTACAGTTTTATCTTACAATATATAAATCCATGAATAAGGGAGAAAAAAATCTTAAAGGGTCATCAATGAAAATGCTCTGTTGATAATCCTTGGATGATGGAATTAAAACATTAGTCCTACATACAAAATAATATAAATAAACTTTCAGTGAATTTGATTTTATAAACATTTTGTCATGGCATGATCAACATAGTTAGCACTTACTACATGTTGATTGAATGGGTGATGAAGGAATAAATGAATGTTTGGGAGAATTTATAGGATTCTAGCTTCTTATATGCTTCTGTGCCTTCTGGAAGTCAAGGCTGAAGAGGATGACCTAGAGTGAGGTGTGTGGCGTTGATGAAGGTCCCTAACCACAATCCTATCCTCTGCCTTGCCCTCTCCCCTCTAAAACCTCTCTCTCACCTCTTCTGCTCTCCCAAGTCCATACAGCCTCTCAGGGATACTTTTCATAGGAGGCTTCTGGCATTCAGACAAGGAAGGGTTAAGTGCTTATTGTTTTGTCACTGGCAGTAGAGGAAGTCCTAAGGGAGAAGAGAGTCACATGAATAAGTTCATGGTCCCCAAAGATGTTCAGATACAGTTCCTCATTCAGCCTGGTCCCTTGGCCACTGCACACAGTCTCCTGCTTGTGGGAACACCCTGCCATCTAGGCAGGGGCATGGCTCCTGTCTGTCGTTCCTCAGGGCTGTGATGGACAGTTTGGGTGAGGAGAGATGTAGGTTGGTATTGACCCAGGATAGCCTGGTTCCTCTCTGGGCCCTTCTGTTCATAGGCATCAATGGTAGGGTCTGACTGAGTGTAGGGATAAAGGAGGTAGAAAACACTGAATTTATTGATGAGATACATGGGAACAACGATGGATTGCCTTCATCATTTGGTAACCCGTTAGAGGCTGTATTTGGAATTCTTCATCCTCTGACAGCACAGGCAGAGAGGACAGACCCAAATGTTCCCATAGATGCTTTGTGGCATAGTAGAAATACTAGTGGAAGGAGAGGCAAGAGACCTTGACTCATTTCCTCTATGAACTTGGGAAAATTTCCTTTCCTTCTGTGGCCTTGGCAAAAAGTTATATGATCATTGTAAAGCAGAGGTTGGTAAAATTTTTTTGTAAAGGGCAAGAGCAAAAGTCTTAACCTTCAAACATGGTCTCCATTGCAACTACTCTGTCCCACAAAAGCAGTCCTAAGCAATATGTAAATATGGGGAATGGTTGTGTTCCAATAAAATTTTACTTACAAAAGCAGGCGATGGGCAAGATTTGGCCCATAGGCTATAGTTTGATGACCCCTGGTATAAAGTGCCGACCAGAATTGATTTACCCAAACATGAGTCAGAGATCTAAAATATCAAGATTTGGCCCACAGGCTATAGTTTGATGACCCCTGGTATAAAGTGCCGACCAGAATTGATTTACCCAAACATGAGTCAGAGATCTAAAATATCAAGATTTGGCCCACAGGCTATAGTTTGATGACCCCTGGTATAAAGTGCCGACCAGAATTGATTTACCCAAACGAGTCAGAGATATAAAATATCAAGATTTGGCCCACAGGCTATAGTTTGATGACCCCTGGTATAAAGTGCCGACCAGAATTGATTTACCCAAACATGAGTCAGAGATATAAAATATCAAGATTTGGCCCACAGGCTATAGTTTGATGGCCCCTGGTATAAAGTGCTGACCAGAATTGATTTACCCAAACATGAGTCAGAGATCTAAAATATCGAGAGTGGAACTAGTGAAGCAGGGGTGTTGTCCTGTGGTTGCATTTCTATGAGAGTCCTTCTGGCAGTGGTCAGGGGGTTCTAAGCCTGGAGACAGGAGTAAGAGTGGAATAGTCTCTGGAAGCTCCACCTTTTGGAAGAAACTGATTTCATGAGAGGAGAATCAGTGTGCTGAATGAAGATAGGCAAATTTATGACATAGATAAGTCATAACTTATCTCTGTGAGAGTGAGTTTGAGTTTGACTGGTTAATGACTGTGTGTGGGTTTGGGTGGGTATGTATGTGAAGAAAAGTTTAAAAGTGTGTGTATGTGTGTGTTAATGTGTTCACAGTGAGGGACTATTTGTATCAATAGTAAAAATGTGTGTTAGTATGTAAATCTTCATCAAAATTGGTATGAGCAAATATGTGTGTGGTGACTATATAAATGAATGGGATAATAAGCGCCTGAATGGAAGATTGTGTGTCTATATGTGGATTTGTAGCAGGCACAACTAGAATCGAATCCAGGTGGGTCTGATTCTAAACACCTATGATTTTTTCTATATTACATTGTCTTGCATGTCTTACATATTGTGGAATAGAGAGGATTAGAAGAGAGTGTGGAGAAACCCAAAGAAAGGTGGCTTAGGTAGTCAAAAATAACAAAATGGAAGTTTTTAAAGCTAATGGAACCTTTGATTCTAATTTGGATTCAAATATCAGCTTAGCTACTAACAGGTTGTTTTACTTTGGGCAATTTCTTGTCTGACAGTCAATTTCTTCATGCATGAACTTGTGATACACTCAATTTCATAGATTTGGTGTGATGACTATAAATAATATATCTAACACTCAATAGGTATTTAATGATTGCTATGATACACAAAAGTATTGACAAAAATTGGAGATTACTAATAATAGCAAATTAAAAGTAACATTGGATTTGGCAACTGTGATATGATAGATTATTTTAGAGAAGGAAGCCTTGGCATATTGGGGTTATAAGTAAAGTGGCTTTGGGTAAAGATTAGGGGATGGTAAGAGGATAGAAGGAGAGCACATTCTTCTGTGAAACTAAGGTGAAGGGGGAAGAGACAGTTGAACATATTTTCACGTGAAGGAGAAGGAGCTAACAGAGTGTGAAGTTACTAGAGGGCCAGATTAGTGGGGAGAAGCTTAAAGAGAAAGTTGGGGTCCAGTGTACAGATGGATGGCTGAGCCTTGAATAGGGGGAAAAGGTGATTCAAAGATAAATTTGTAGATGGAAGACTGAAGATGGGAAGTTTAAGGGAATGAAAAATAGTTGTTTTTATTGTTTATTGCCTTGAGCCAGGAGGCAGGAAACACAGTCCTCTGATGAAAGGACCAAGGTGGAACAGGGCAGATATGAAGTGACACTAAGGGTGGTGTGGGCAGCCAAATTCTAGTTCCACCATTTACTAGCCAGGTGACCTTGGGTAGGGCACTACTTAAACTCCCTAAATTCTGTTTGCTCCCCTATCAGTAAAATGGGGGGAATGACTGCAGTTATCTTAATCATCACAGTATGAGATGATGCATATGCAGTCTTTAGCACAGAGCCCCTCCTAACTGATCTGTCTCCATTTTCCAACCTGTCTCCTCCCTTCACCACCCATCTTACACAAAACTGTGTGTGTGTGTGTGTGCGCGCGTGTGTGAGAGAGAGACAGAGACAGAGAGAGACAGAGAACTACCTAAAATGCTAACTTCATCATGCCATTCTCTCACCACAAATCCTTCAGTGGCTCTTACTGCTTCAACATAAATTCTAACCTCCTTACACTGGTCCTCAACGTCCTCAGTGATGTGACCCCTACCTCCCTGCATGGCATTATTTTCTACCATTTTGTACCATGTCCTCTTTGCTATGGTAACAGTGAATCATAATTTTCCTCTAAACTCCATGTCCTTTCAGATCTCTGACTTTGTTCATGTTATTCCCCCCTCACATGACTTTATTTGATAAAACATTACTTCTTCAAGGTTCCACTTAGGGTGGTGTCTTTTAGAAAACCTTTTCAGTAAAATTACTTCCCTGCTCTGGGTCTCTCTTTAATTGCCTTAAATTTAGTGTTGGGGAGAAGTTGGATTAGATGATCTGTAAGAGAGTTGTTCCAGCCCTAGGATGCCATAGAAAGCTCTCCGTGTTTCTACAACTCCTTGTGTTTAACTTTTCCTTTACACTATCAGTATCATTTAGATGTTTTACTTAGTTATCTTCCCCAGATAGGCTCCCTAGGAGCCATGGTAGGTGCTCAGTAAGGCTTGTTAACTTATCATCAACTCAGTGACCAGTTTCCTTTTGAGATGCATATGATATTCTGATAGTCAAAGTGGAAGCTCGAGTATTTGTTATTCACAGCTCTTAACTGTTTATAACAACATGAGACCGAGATCTATGGCATCCTAGAGCTGGAACAACTCTCTTACAGATCATGTAATCCAACTTTTCCCCAACATTAAGTTTAAGGCAATTAAAGAGAGACCCAGAGCAGGGAGGTAATTTTACTGAGATCACGTAGTGCATAGAATGTCAAAGAGTTTTAATCCATGTTTCCTGCCCTTCTGACTAGGGTTCTTTCCACGGCTCATCCAGTGAAAAATGATCTATTCCTGTCTTCCCTACTTCATCCATATTCACCCTTTTTTGGCAAAAGAGAAGAGGTGACTGAAAATCTTATACATCAACACCAGGATACTTGTCCTGGGAATGGCAACCCTCAACTATACTGGTACCAGCCACTCATTCTTCATTCTGCTGGGCATTCCTGGCCTGGAAGACCAACATATTTGGATCTCTCTTCCTTTCTTTATTTCCTACCTGGTTGCTGTCCTTGGGAATAGCCTCCTTGTCTTCATCATCATCACTGAACGTAGCCTCCATGAACCCATGTACCTCTTCCTCTGCATGTTAGCTGTGGCTGACCTCATCCTGTCCACGACCACTGTGCCCAAAGCCCTGGCCATATTCTGGTTTCATGCTGGGGAAATCTCCCTTGATGCCTGTGTCACTCAAATCTTCTTCATCCATGCCACCTTCATTGCTGAATCAGGGGTTCTGCTGGCCATGGCATTTGACCGCTATGTGGCCATCTGTGACCCATTGCGGTATACTGCAGTGCTCAGTCATGCAGTAATCATAAGGGTTGCCCTGGCTGTGGTCCTGAGAAGCTTCTCTGTGATACTCCCAGATGTGTTCCTGGTCAAGAGACTGCCTTTCTGCCATAGCAATGTGCTACCACATACCTACTGTGAGCACATGGCCGTTGCCAAGTTTGCTTGTGCTGATATTCGTGTCAATGTCTGGTATGGCTTGTCTGTTCTCCTCTCTACCGTAGTGCTAGATGCCGTGCTCATCTTGGTTTCCTACACCCTCATCCTCAATACAGTCTTCCACCTCCCTTCCCGAGGAGCACGGCAAAAGGCCCTGGGCACATGTGGCTCCCACCTTGGAGTCATTTCCATGTTCTACTTGCCTGGAATTTTTACAATAATTACCCAGCGGTTTGGGCATCATGTTCCCCTCCACACTCACATTCTGTTGGCCAATATCTGCATGTTAGCTCCTCCAATGCTGAACCCTGTCATCTATGGGGTCAAGACCAAGCAGATTCGAGAGTGTGTGGTCAGTACTTTTCACAGTGGAACTATGCTGAGTCTGTGTGACTGATTAGGTGGTATGTTTAACACTATAGGGTCTCACATTTTCTTTCCCTGCTTTGTAGTGCCTTATGAATGAAGGGTTGTATTGATCATGAACAAAGTGATACATTATGACTTTGAAAGATGGATTGCCATATTGCTTTGAGAAGAGTAGTGTTTAGAAAAGAGCATGAGGTTTCTTGGATATCAAAGTACAAGCAATAAAAACAAAATAAACAAGAAGAACTACATCAAACTAAAAAGCTTCTGTATACCAAAGGAGGCAATCAACAAAACAAATAGGCAACATATGGAATGGGAGAAAATATTTGCAAATCAAGCATCTGACCAAGGGTTAATATTCTAAAATATACAAAGAACCCATACAACTCAATAACAAAACTCAATGGCAAAAGAATAACATGATTAAAACATGGGCAAAAGACCTGAATAGACATTTTTTTTTTCAGAGAAAACCTACAAATCACCAACAGGTACATGAAAAAATTCTCAACATCACTAATTATCAGGGAAATGCAAATCAAAACCACAAATGAGATATCACCTCACACCTTTTAGCATGGTTATTATCAAAAAGACAAGAGATAACATCTGTTGGTGAGGGGCTGGAGAAAAGGGAACCTTTGTACACTATTAGAATGTAAGTCGGTAGAGCCACTAAGGAAAAAAGCATGGAGGTTCCTCAAAAATGAAAACTAGAACTGCTATATAATCAGAAATTCCACCTCTGGGCATATATATGAAGGAAATGAAATCACTATCTCAAAGGTATAACTGCACGCCCTCATGTTGACTGCAGCATTATTTACGATAGCCAAGACATGGAAATGACCTATTTGTCTAGAGAGTTGAATGGATAAAGAAAATGTGATATACACACATACACACTCATACACAAAATGGAACACTATTAAGACATAAAAAGGAAATCCTGCCATTTGTGAAAACATGGATGAATCTTGAGGGTATTATGTTAAGTAAAATAAGTTGGAGAATGACCAATACTGTATAATCTTACTTATATGTGGAATCTAAAAATAAACCAAACTCATACAAACAGAACAGACTGGTGGTTGCCAGAGGTGAGTAGTGGGGAATGGAAGAAAGGGGTGAATGTGTCAAAGTGTACAGAGTCCAGCTATAAGATGAATAAGTTCTAGGAATGTAATGTTGACTCTATAGTTAATACTGCATTGTATAATTTGAAAGTCTTTAAGAAAGTAGACTCTAAAAATTCTTACCACATACAGAAAAATTTAACTATGTAAAGTGGTGTATGAGTTAACTAACCTTATTGTGTAATCATTTTGTGATATAGATGTATTAAATCATGTTTTATACTTTAAACTTATAAAATGTTATGTCAATTATATTTTAATAAAGCTGGAAGAAAAATGTACATATATACAGTAGAATATTATTCAGCTATAAAAAGGAAAAAATGCTGCCATTTTTGACAACATGACAGCAGGATGTTATACTAAGTGAAATGAGCTGGACACAAAAATCAAATACCGTATAATCTTTTATATGTGGAATATAAAAAAGGCAAACTTATAGAATCAGAGAGGAGAATGGTGGTTGCCAGGAGCACAGGGGTCAGGGAAGTAGGAGTTGGTTGAGGGTTACAAACTTTCAGTTATGAAACCCGAGGATCAATGTACAGTATGATGATTATAGTTAATATATTATTGTATACTTGAAACTTGCTGAGTGTTGACATTAAGTGTGCTCACTACACACACATGATGTAACTATATGAGGTGGGGAATCTGTCAATCAGCTCGATTGTGGTAATCATTTCATAAAGTATACATATATATTTAAGGGTACACCTTAATTTTATACAGTTTTTATGTCAATTACACCACAATAAAACTGGAAAAAATTTAGAATGTAATGCATAGTTTCATAAAAGTACCATAACCTCTAAATTCCTTGATTATACTTTTATCACATGGCTGTGATAGAACTAAAACATATAAACAGGATCTTGAATATGTATGACAAAATAAGCAGTGGATACATTTTTAACTTCTGCCTTAGCTTGTTTATCTTTAAATATTTGGTGTGATAATTTCTGCCTCTTCTAATTCAAAAAGAAGTTGTAGAATCAAGATCACAAAAGTTAACAGGCTTTATTTGCATTTTATTTTATTATTTTAATTAACATATAATGTATTATTTGCATCAGGGGTACAGGTCTGTGAATCACCAGTCTTACACAATTCACAGCACTCACCATAGCACATACCCTCCCCAGTGTCCATCACATAGCCATCCTATCCCTTCCCCCGCCAACCACCCCCAGCAATCCTCAGTTTGTTTCATAAGATTAAGAGTCTCTTATGGTTTGTCTCCCTCCCAATCACATCTTGTTTGATTTTTTCCCTTCTACCCGTCACGACCCCTGCCCTGCCTCTCAAATTCCTCATATCAGAGAGATCATATAATTGTCTTTCTCTGATTGACTTATTTTGCTTAGCACAATACCCCCTGGTTCTATCCACGTCATTGCAAATGGAAACATCTTTTTCATGGCTGCATAGTATTCTTATGTGTTTGTGTGTGTGTGTGTGTGTGTGTGTGTGTGTGTGTGTGTGTGTGTATGTGTGTATACCACATCTTCTTTATCCATTCATCTGTTGATGGACATCTAGGTTCTTTCCATAGTTTGGCTATTGTCAACATTGCTGCTATAAACATTGGGGTGCATGTGCCCCTTTGGATCCCTACATTAGTTCTTTTTTTTTAATTTAAATTTTATTTTGTTTATTTTATTATTTTAGGATCCCTACATTTGTATCTTTAGGATAAATCCCCAGTAGGATCCCTACATTTGTATTTTTAGGGTAAATACCCAGTAGTGCAATTGCTGGGTCATAGGGTAGCTCTATTTTCAACTTTTTGAGGAACCTTCATACTGTTTTCTGGAGTGGCTGCACCAGCTTGAATTCTCACCAGCAGTGTAGGAGGGTTCCCCTTTCTCTGCATCTTCATCAACATCTATCAATTCCTGACTGGTTAATTTTAGCCATTCTGACTGGTGTGAGGTGGTATCTCACTGTGGTTTTGATTTGTATTTCCCTGATGTCAAGTGATGTTGAGTACTTTTTCATATGTCTGTTGGCAATTTTGATGTCTTCTTTGGAGAAATGTCTGTTCATGTCTTCTGCCCATTTCTTGATTGGATTATTTATTCTTTGGGTATTGAGTTTGATAAGTTCTTTATAGATTTTGGATACTAGTCCTTTATCTGATACATCCTATGCAAATATCTTCTCCCATTTTGTCAGCTGTCTTTTGGTTTTGTTGACTGTTTCCTTTGCTGTGCAAAAGCTTTTGATCTTGATGAAGTCCCAGTAGTTCATTTTTGCCCTTGCTTCCTTTGCCTTCGTGATGTTTCTAGGAAGAAGTTGCTGTAGCTGAGGTCGAAGATTTGCTGCCTGTGTTCTCCTCAAGGATTTTGATGGATTCCTGTCTCTCTTGAGGTGGTTCATCCACTTTGAGTCTATTTTTGTGTGTGGTGTAAGGAAATGGTCCAGTGTCATTCTTCTGCATGTGGCTGTCGAATTGTCCCAACACCATTTGCTGAAGAGATGGTCTTTTTTCCATTGGACATTCTTTCCTGCTTTGTCGAAGATTAGTTGACCATAGAGTTGAGGGGCCATTTCCACGTTCTCTGTTCTGTTCCATTGATCTGTGTGTTTGTTTTTGTGCCTTGTGCCTTTGTGTCTTGATGATTATAGCTTTGTAATAGAACTTGAAGTTGGGAATTGTGATGCAGCCAACTTTGGTTTTCCTTTTCAACATTCCTCTGGCTATTCAGGGTCTTTTCTGGTTCCATATAAATTTTAGGATTATTTGTTCCATTTCTTTGAAAAAAATGGATGGTGTTTTGAAAGGGATTGCATTAAATGTGTAGATTGCTCTAGGTAGCATAGACATTTTCACAATATTTGTTCTTCCAATCCATGAGCATGGCATGTTTTCCATTTCTTTGTGTCTTCCTCAATTTCTTTCATGAGTACTTTATAGTTTTCTGAGTACAGATTCTTTGCGATTTTGGTTAGGTTTATTCCTAGGTATCTTATGGTTTGGGGTGCAGTTGTAAATGGGATCTACTCCTTAATTTCTCTTTATTCTGTCTTTCTGTTGGTGTATAGAAATGTAACTGATTTCTGGGCATTGATTTTATATCCCGACACTTCACTGAATTCCTATATGTGTTCTATCAGTTTTGGAGTGGAGTCTTTTGGGTTTTCCACATGAGGTATCATATCATCTGCAAAGAGTGAGTGCTTGACTTCTTCTTTGCCAATTCAGATGCCTTTTATTTCTTTTTTTGTCTGATGGCTGAATACGTTGAATAGCAGTGGTGATAGTGGTCATCCCTGCAGAGTTCCTGACCCTGGGGGAAAAGCTCTTAGTTTTTCCCCATTGAGAATGATATTCTCTGTGGGTTTTTCATAGATGGTTTTGATGATATCAAGGTATGTACCCTATGCCTACACTGTGAAGAGTTTTGATCAAGATAGGATGCTGTACTGTGTCAAATGCTTTTTCAGCATCTATTGAGAGTATCATGTGGTTCTTGTGCTTTATTGTATTAACGTATTGTATCACACTGATTGATTTGCAGACGTTGAACCAACCTTGCAGCCCAGGAATAAATCCCACTTGGTCATGGTGAATAATCCTTTTAATGTACTGTTGGATCCTGTTGCTGAGTATTTTGGTGAGAATTTTTGTGTGCATGTTCATCAAGGATATTGGTCTGTAATTCTCCTTTTTGATGGGGTCTTTGTCTGGTTTTGGGATCAAGGGAATACTGTCCTCATAAAATGAGTTTGGAAGTTTTCCTTCCAGTTCTATTTTTTGGAAGAGTTTCAGGGGAATAGGTATTAATTCTTCTTAAATGTCTGGTAGAATTCCCCTGGGAAGCCATCTGGCCCTGGGCTCTTGTTTTTTGGGAGACTTTTGATGACTGCTTCAATCTCCTTACTGATTATGGGTCTATTCATGTTTTCTATTTAGTCCTGGTTCAGTTTCGGTAGTTTATATGTCTCTAGGAATGCATCCATTTCTTCCAGATTATCAAATTTGTTGGCATATAGTTGCTCATAATATGTTCTTATAATTGTTTGTATTTCTTTGATGTTGGTTGTGATCTCTCATCTTTTATTTATGATTTTATCAATTTGGGTCCTTTCTCTTTTCTTTTGGAAAAGTCTGGCCTGGGTTTTATCAATCATTAATTCTTTCAAAGAACCAGCTCCTAGTTTCGTTGATTTGTTCTACTGTTCTTTTGGTTTCTATTTCATTGATTTCTGCTCTGCTCTTTATTATTTCTCTTCTCCTGCTGGGTGTAGGCTTTCTTTGCTGTTCTTTCTCCTACTTCCTTTAGGTGTAGGGTTAGGTGGTGTACTTGAGACCTTCCTTGTTTCTTGAGAAAGGCTTGTATTGCTATATACTTTCTTCTCAGGACCACCTTTGCTGTGTCCCAAAGTGTTTGAACAGTTGTGTTTTCATTTTCATTTGTTTCCATGATTTTTTAAAAATTCTTCTTTAATTTCCTGGTTGACCCATTCATTCTTTAGTAGGATGCTTTTTAGTCTCTATGGATATGAGTTCTTTTCAACTTTCCTCTTGTGGTTGAGTTCTAGTTTCAAAGCATTGTATGAAAACATGCAGGGAATGATCCCAAACTTTTGGTACCAGTTGAAACCTGATTTGTGATCAGGTGATGTGATCTATTCTGGAGAATGTTCCATGTGTACTAGGGAAGAATGTATTCTATTGTTTTGGGATGGAATGTTCTAAATATATCTGTGATGTCCGTCTGGTCCAGTGTGTCATTTAAAGCCTTTATTTCCTTGTTGATATTTTTCTTAGATGATCTGTCCATTTCAGTGAGGGGGGATGTTAAAGTTTCCTACTATTATTGTATTATTGTTGATGTGTTTTTTTGATTTTGTTATTAATTGGTTTATATAATTGGCTGCTCCCATGTTAGGGACATAGATATTTAAAATTGTTAGATCTTCTTGTTGGACAGGCCCTTTAAATATGATATAGTGTCCTTCCTCATCTCTTATTATAGTCTTTGGCTTAAAATCTAACTTAACTGATATAAAGATTGCCTCCCCAGCTTTTTGATGTCCATTAGCATGGTACTTTATTTTCCACCCTTTCACTTTAAATTTGGAGGTGTCTTTGGGTCTAAAATGAGTCTCTTGCAGACAGCATAGTGACGTGTCTTGTTTTTTTAATCCATTCGGATACCCCGTGTCTTTTGATTGGGGCATTTAGCCCATTTACATTCAGTGTAACTATTGAAAGATAAGAATTTAGTGCCACTGTATTGCCTGTAAGGTGACTGTTACTGTATATTGTCTCTGTTCCTTTCTGGTCTGTTACTTTTAGTCTCTCTCTTTCCTTAGAGGACCCCTTTCAATATTTCCTGTAGGGCTGGCTTGGTGTTTGCAAATTCTTTTAGTTTTTGTTTGTTCTGGAAGCTTTTGATCTCTCCTTTTACTTCCAGTCACAGCCTAGCTGGATATAATATTCATGGCTGCATCTTTCTCGTTTAGTGCTCTGAATATATCATGCCGGTCCTTTCTGGCCTGCCAGGTCTCTGTGGATAGGTCTGTTGCCAATCTCCTATTTCTACCATTGTATGTTACAGACCCCTTATCCCTAGCTGCTTTCAGGATTTTCTCTTTGTCACTGAGACTTGTAAGTTTTACTATTAGATGATGGGGTATTGACCTATTTTTATTGATTTTTGAGGGGGGTTCTCTCTGCCTTCTGGATTTTGATGCTTGTTCTCTTCACAAAATTAGGGAAATTCTCTGCTATAATTTTCTCCAATATACCTTCTAGCCCCCCCTCTCTCTATCTTCTTCTTCTGGGATCCCAATTGATTTGGGATTTGGTCCCTAGTCATTGGTACTGCCTCTTGTTCTTCTTTTTTTTTTTTTGGGTGAGTTTTTCCACCTTTTCATTTTATCCAGATAAGAATAGATGGATGAGAGAACAAAATACTAAAAAGGCAGCAAATATCCTAGAAAAATATTCGTTAACTAAATCAGAAGGGACCTGAAACTGGGGGTAGAAGTAAGGGGGGGGAACAAAAGAAAAAAATATGTATTTAAAAAAAATTTTATATAAAATTTTCTTATAAAAATGAAAATATTTTATTAATATTTATGTATAAATATATAGTTATAATATATATTTGTTTTTGGGTATATTTTGGTCTGTTAGAAGAAACTACCTTCCAAAAGTTTAAAGAACGAAAACCTTATATATATGTATATATAAATAAGGGTAATCACAATGAAGGGATGGAATATGATTATAAAGATGAAATATTAAAAAAGAATCTATAAAAGGATAAGAAGTTGGTTGAAAAAAGAAAAAAAGAAAGAATGATATCAGGTTGGAGAATAGAACAAGACCATGTGCTAGATTTAGGGTATATTTTGACCTATTAGAGAAACTGTATCCCAAAATTTTAAAGAGAAAAAAACCTATATGTATACAAAAAATAAGGTTAAATACAATGAAGAGATAGACTATGACTATAACAGTGAAAATTTAAAAAGATTTTAAAAAAGGTATTGATAAGATAGTTAAAAAACGTTAAAACAGGGAAGAGGAAAAATTTAAAAAATAGAATGAGAAAAAAAGTAAAAAAAAATCAAAATTAAAAAAGTTTAACTTCGAAAGAAATCATGGGGTAAAAAAGTCATGAATTCTGTGTGCTGTATTCCCATAGCTGTGAGGTTTTGCAGTTCTCATTGATCAGTGAACTTGGTCTGGGCTGGATGTTCTTCTGATCTTCTGGGGGAGGGGCCTGTTGCTGTGATTTGCAAGTGTCATTGCCTGAGGGGGAATTGCACTGCCCTCACCAGGGGCCATGCTAACTAATCTGCTCAGGTTCGCTCTCAGGAGCTTTTGTTCCCTGAACACTTTCTGCACAGCTTTAGAGGATGGGAATGAAGATGGCGGCCTCCCAATCTCTGGCCCCAGAGCTTCAGCTGAGAGCTTCAGGCTCCACTCCTCAGTGCACCCTCAGAGAAAAGCAGTCACTCCTTCCTGTCTCCCTGGTCTCCAGCCACACTTTGAGCTCACCTGGCCTGTGACTGAGCATTTCTATCTCTGGCGCATGGCCCTGTTTGGAGTCTCCAAACACAGCAGATTCCTGCTGCACGCTCCTGTGCCTCTCCTCCCGGAAGAGGAAGATGAGTCTCCCTGGATATGCCACTTGCGGGGTCCCTGCTTGAAGAGCAAAGGACCGATTGTGGCTTGGATCACGGTTTAAGGTAACCCTGAGCTGAGAGACCCCCTCTTTGGCTTGTCTCCATTTCTGCAGCTGGCTTCCCCGCTCTGATACCTGGGAGCTCTGTCACACTCAGATACCTGTGGTCTGTGAGCCCACAGGTCCTGAGACCACACTGTCCCTGCAAGGGCTCCACCCCCTGCTTAGCCTCTGGAGCAATGTCCCTCCGTGGAGCAGACTTCTAAAAGTTCCGATTTTGTGCTCTGATGCTCTACTGCTTACCGGGAGCCAGCCCCTCCCTCTGCAATCTATCTTCCTGTATATTGCCTCGGATTCACTTCTCCACAAGTCCTACCTTCCAGAAAGTGATTGCTTTTCTGTTCTTAGAGTTTCTGCTCTTCTCTTCAAACTCCTGTTGAGTTTGTAGGTGTTCAGAATGATTCAATACCTCTCTAGCTGAACTACTGGGACCTGATTATATTTATAGGTCTCCTACTCCTCCACATCTTGCTCCTCCCCCCTTACTTGCATTTTAAAGGAAAATATTAATCAAAACTAGAATTTGTGCTGGTACAATCTTCCCTCATTTCTCGAATTTTTGTTTGATATGCAGGGTATACTTGGATCACTTGTTAGTAATTATTGATGGGATAGAAGTTGAGATACTATGAAAATCTCTACAATTTAATTCCTTTCAGTGGAGCCCAAGGGAATGATAATATGTCATCTGTGTAGTGGACATCCCTAATATTGGGGTAACCTGATATGCCAAGGTATTTGGATTTTGAGAAATGAAAATATTTAAGTTTATAAAATTTGTGGTAGTTTTTTCCTACCAGTATATCAATTAAAGGGAACAACTAACGATGTACTATACAGTGGCTAACTGAACACAAAAATAAAAAGGAACAAACTACCATTTACATTGGTCACTCCAAGGCAAAGACATAGAAGCAGTAAAGTGGATTTTATAATTTACCCTTAAAAATTTCTTTGTGACCTTGGCATACAGAATCTCACCATTCCAGTACATCCCCATTCATATAGGAGCAAGTGCTCCTTTTCTTCCTTCAAGACAACATCAACTTTGCCAACTTACATTGATTTAGCTCTATAATATTGTCATTGTGCCTGAGGATTCTGTTCTTTCTATCCTTCAAAGTAACTTCTTTGTATCCAGTGTTAAGATAGACCTATATTCATCCTTATAAATAATTCTTATCAATAAACTTTAAGGTCACTGACATCTTTGTACAGTATCTAAATTTCATGAAATGAATATTTACCAGATTTACTGAGGGCAAGCTGGGATTCTATTTTAATTTTTTAAATTTTATTTCCAGTGTAGTTAACATACAGTGTTAAATCAGTTGCTGGTGTATAATAGAGTGATTCAACAGTCCCATATATTACTCAGTACTCATCACGGTAAGTGTACTTTTTTGTTTTTTAAAAAAGTATGCTCCATACCCAGTGTGGAGCCCAACATGTGGCATGAAATCACAACCCTGAGACCAAGATCTGAGCTGAGATCAAGAGTCAGAGAATCAACTGATTGAGCCACCCAGGTGCCCCCAAATAAGTGTACTCTTAATCCCCTTCATCTATTTCACTCATTCCCCCACCCACCTCCCTTCTGGTAACTATCTGTTCTCTATAGTTAAGAGTGTTTTTTGGTTTCTCTCTCTCTCTTTTTGTTCTTTTTTTTGTTTGTTTCTTAAATTCCACGTATGAGTGAAATAGTGTAGTATTTGTCTTTACCTTATTGGGTTATTTCACTTAGCATTATACTCTCTACATCCACCCATGTTGTTGCAAATGCCAAGATTTCATTCTTTTTTATGACTGAATAATATTCCATTGTGTGTGTGTGTTTCACATCTTTATCCATTCATATTTTGATGACACTCAGGTTGCTTCCATAATTTGGCTATTGTAAATAATGCTGCAATAAACATAGGGGTGCATATATCCCATCAAATTAGTGTTTTTATGTTCTTTGGGTAAATACCCAGGAGAGCACTACTGGATTGAAGGATAGCACTGCTTTTAATTTTTTGAGGAAACTATATTGTTTTCCATAATGGCTGTACCAGTTTGCATTGCCAACAACAGTGCATGACAGTTCCTTTTTCTCCACTGCCTTGCAAGCACTTGTTTTTTTGAGTTTCTGGTTTTAGCTTTTCTGACATCTCATTGTAGATTTGATTTGCATTTACCTGATGATGAGTAATTTTTGAGAAAATTTTCATGTGTCTGTTGTCCATCTGGCATTTGGAGAAAGGTCTGTTTATATCTTCTGCCCATTTTAATTAGATGTGTGTGTGTGTGTGTGTGTGTGTTGAGTTGTATAAGTGATATATAGAATTTTTTTTTGAGCGGGAGTGCACAAGTAGGGCGGGGAGGGGCAGGGGTAGAGGGAGAGAGAATCTTAAGCAGGATTCATGCTCAGCATGCAGCCCAATGTGGGGCTCAGTTTCACAACCCTGAGATCATGACCTGAACCAAGATTAAGAGTTCTATGCTTAACCACCTGAGCAAGCCAGGTACAGTTTTTTAAAAATTAGTTTTGAATACTAATCCTTCATTGGATATGTCATTTGAAAATATCTTTTCCCATTCAGTAGGTTGTCTTTTAGTCTTATTCATTGTTTCCTTTGCTGTACAGAAGCTTTTTATTTTGATGTAGTCTCAATAGTTTATTTTGCTTTTTGTTTCCCTTGCCTCAGGAGACATCTAGAAAAAGTTGCTATGACTGATGTCAGGAGGTTACTGCCTGTGTTCTCCTCTAGGACTTTTATGATTTTAGGTCTCACATTTAGTTTTTTTTTTGCATATGGTGAAAGAAAGTGGTCCAGTTTCATTCTTTTGCATGTAGCTGTCCAATTTTTCCCAACACCATTTGAAGAGATTGTCCTTTTCCCATTGCATATTCTTGCCTACTTTGTCAAAGATTAACTGTATAGTTGTGGGTTTATTTCTTGTGCTTTCTATCCTATTCCAGTGATCTATGTGTCTCTTTTTGTGCCAGTACTATACTGTTTCGATCACCAGTATAGCTTTGTAGTATAACTTGAAGTCTGGAATTGTGATGCCTCCAGTTTTGTTTTTCTTGTTTTAGATGACTTTGGCTATTTGGGATCTTTTATTGTTCCATACAAATTTTAGATTGTTATAGTTCTATGAAAAATGCTCTTCATATTTTGACAGGGATTACATTAAATGTGTAGATTGCTTTGGGTAGGGTAGACATTTTTAAAGTATTTGTTTTTACAATCTATGAACATGGAATCTTTGTGTCATCTTCAATTTTTCATCAATGTTTTATAGTTTTCAGAGTATAGCTTTTTACCTTTTAAAGTTTATTACTAGGTATTTTATAATTTTTGTTGTAAATGGGATTGTTTTCTCTTTCTATTGCTTCATAATTGATGTATAGAAATGCAACAGATTTCTGTACAATTTTGTATCCTATAACCTTACTGAATTCATTTATCAGTTCCAGTAGTTTTTGGGTGGAGTCTTTAGGGTTTATCTGTATAGACTATCATATCATCTGCAATAGTGAAAGTTTTACTTCTTCCTTACCCATTTGGATGCCTTTTATTTCTTTTTGTTATCTGATTGCTGTGACTAGGACTTCCATCCAGTACTGTACTGAATGAAAGTGGTGAGCAGACATCCTTGTCTTCTTCCTGACCTTAGGGAAAAAGCTATCCCTTTTCATCCATTAAGGATGATGTTAGCTGTCAGTTTTTTACATAATACCTTTATTATTTTGAGATATGTTCCCTCTAAACCTACTTTGTTGAGGGTTTTTATCATGAATGGATGTTGTACTTTATCAGATGCTTTTTTCACATCTACTGAAATGATCATTTGGTTTTTACCCTTTCTTTTGTTGTGATGTATCATGTTGATTGATGTGTAAATACCGAACCATCCTTACATCCAAGGAATAAATCCCACTTGATAGTGAATGATTTTTTAAAATGTATTGTTGGGTTTGGTTTGCTAACATTTTGAGGATTTTTGCATCTGTGTACACCAGGATTATTGGCCTGTATTTTTTTTTTTTCGTGGTGTCTTTATTTGGTTTTGGTATCAGGATGTTTTCCTTCCTCTTCTATTTTTTGGAAAAGTTTGAGAAGAATAGGTATTAACTCTTAAATATTTGGTAGACTTCATCTATGAAGCCCTCTGGACCTGGACTTCTGTTTGATGGGAATTGTTTTTATTTATTTATTTATTTATTTATTTATTTATTTTAAATTGTTACATTAGTCGCCATATAGTACATCATTAGTTTTTGGGAGTTTTTTGATTACTGATTCAGTGTGAGGCGGTATCTCACTGTGGTTTTGTCAAGTGATGTTGAGCACTTTTTCATATGTCTGTTGGCAATTTGGATGTCTTCTTTGGAGAAATGTCTGTTCATGTCTTCTGCCCATTTCTTGATTGGATT